>QLTV01001123.1:1949559-1967270 GCA_003457575.1 Thermophis baileyi
GTTATCATAGTTGGCTTTTTTAAAGTTATAATTGGTTATCCTATCATTATGTTGATTTTTATAAGGACGTATATTAAGACAAAAGTCAATCATGCTGTGGTCACTGTTAGAAAAGGGTTCTTTTATTTGTAGTCCATAAATTGAGTGTAGACTGTTGCAGAAGATGAGATCGAGGCAATTGTTGAGTCTAGTGTTGTTTGTTACTAGTTGATCTAGCCCTAGATTGGTAATAGCATTGTATAGGGTTGAATGTATGGGTTCAGTTGTACATTCATTTAGTGTCCAGTTAATATGAGGTAGGTTGAGATCACCAAGAAAAATAAGAGGGTGTGGGTAGGAGGCTGCCCATGTTAGTAGTGAGGTTAACTTGTTCACATGTGTGATGTCATAATTGGGGGCTCTATAACATAGTAGAAAGCGAAGTGTGATATTTAAGGACAGTTTGCAGACTATGGTTTCTGGTAGAGCGAGATCATGTGTAACTTGAATATTTTTTAGGTTTAGTGATTTTTTATAGAAGATGGCAACTCCACCTCCTCTGCGGGTTTCGCGATCGGACCGGTAAACATGATAGTCTCTTACTTTGATAATGGAGTCAGGGAGGGATGCGCTCAGCCATGTTTCGCAGACAAATATAATGTCGAAGTTAGCAGTTTGAAGTAAGAGGTGTGTGTATGTGTGTGTGTGTGTGTGACATATTTTTACTGATAAATAAATAAATAAATAAATAAATAAAGGGAGACTAGTATAGATCTATTTCAAGCTATTTAGCTCTCATCAGCTAGCCTTACCCCTTATAGGATTAGAACCTGGGCCACTTGCCTTGTTAGGCAAATGCTGTATACACACACACACACACACACACACACACACCATATATTGGTTACCAAATAATAAGCAAGATATATTAAAAATGTGGCCATATTAGGTGTGGGTGAAAAGTGTGTGAGAAGGCATACATTCTCTGGAATCTTCTTTAGTCAGAAAATGCCTTGGGCTGACACTAAAGAGATGCACCAAATAGCCATCCATTAATATTTAAATTTGCCAGAAGCGGAAATGTTTTCCCTACATCCAATTCAGTAAACAATCACTTTTTAAAATTTGTATTTGTTTTCTTGCCACTGATTTCCCTACTGCTTTGATACCATTTTTGTTTCCCGATTTCAGTTTTTCTTCTTCCCCGATTAGGACTAAACAAACTAAGGCTATCATTGATTACAATTCCTGTAGTACTTGACCACTGGCCATTGGGGACAGGTGGGAATTGTGATCCAAAACATTTGGCTGTGGAACAATGCCTTTTGCACTGTGATTATTTGGACATTAATGTAGGAGATGATCAGGAAGAGCCCGAGGGAGGGTTCAGACGCATCATGAGTCCTTTCTCACCCACAAGAGATTTAAGTCCAGCCCACTGTGAATTCCTTATTTATCAACAAATTCTTTAACCATTAGCAGTTCAGATTCTTGCAGAGAGCTTAAGCTTGTAATAAATCTTTATACCCATTTGAACTGCCTGGATTTCCTGATTTCTCTGGCGCTTGACAATTAGTAGATTTCCAGGAAAAAAAGTGACTTTTAGAAAATATTCTGGGAGGATTTTTAAAAATATTTATAATAGATTTCAGTATGTTAATGTAGGGAAATTATTTTCAAGGGCATCTGTGGGGAAAGGAGGTTTTTTTTTTTTTTTTAAATTGTGATTGTGGATAGATTTCAGTATGTTAATGTAGGGAAATTATTTTCAAGGGCATCTGTGGAGAAAGGAGGTTTTTTTTTTTTTTTTAAATAGTGATGGTGGTTGTTACTGTATCTCAAAACCCCATCCCTTTTTATAAACGTTGCATATTGTGTCCTCTAATCTCATAGAACATACCTTTCATCATCCCCTACCGGGAATAATGTCCAAAATGTTTAGGAGGCATCTGACTAGGAAAGACTGAACTAGATGGAAATTATTTTAAGTATTTCTAGACAACTGCAACTTGTGTTGCCAAACTGAATGGAGCCACTCACTTTTGGACTTCAGCCTCAAATATGCCAATCAGACTCTTGACCTGAACAAAGTTATGTGAAGGTGAGGGAATAATAGGCTGTCCTAGAACCCAAGCCACACTAAAAACAGAATGTAAACTCTCTCTCTCTCTATTGCTGTATTTATGAGCAGCATAATGTACATTTAATACAGGTGAAAACCTTGACCTTCTCCTGCAATAGAATTAGTATGATTTCCTCTATGTGTGTACGAGCTGGATCTAAATATAAAATCCTGATTTGCTTTCTGCATTGCTGAAAAATGAATATCAGTTTATGTTCCTGTTCTTTAACCATTTATAAAGAATGTAGGTTACTTCACCTTCAGTCATGGTACACTGAATATCCTTTGCTGAGACAGTTAAAGGTTCAGTAAACAGCTAGTTGTCATTCTTTTCTTCTTTAAAATTAGAGATTTATCATTCAGATTCCAAAAATAGGTTTTTTCACATTTGCTGAGTTACTTTAATATTAATATTTTAAGAGCATATCATTCCAAGAAATAATTATCATTATAGACTCTTCCATTTTCATAGCCTTTCATTGATTATTTCTTCTGAGTCTAGGAGATTCTAAAATAGTATTCAGAGAACAGAGAATAAAATGTTTACCATAAAAAAGCACTCTTCAACCTTATGTTTTCTAGAACTTTGTACCTATTCAGTTGGTGCCCACACATGTCTGCCCAACATGTGGCAGAACTTTTCGTGCCCGTATACGTCTTACCAGCCACCTGCGGACACATCGTGCACAGTCCACAACCTGTTAGATGTCAAGGTCCTCTTCAAACACGATGGACGAACATTACCTATTCAATTATTTTAAGATTCTGTCTAAGTATATAGGTACAAGGTTTGTTCAGTAATAATATGTAAAATTATAGAACTGAAATGAAGTCTGGAAAAATTTCTGAAACTAAATTTAATGTTATTAACTTTGCAAAAAAAATCAAATATTTAAACATAGTTAAATTAGCAATAATAAATAATATACTGTGAATGCAGTTATTTTCCTCATGATTCTTTCTAATCCCATTATTTCTGACTGCTCTAAGGAATAGCATGGACAGCAAACAAAAAAGTAAGAGAATGCATATTTAAAGTTTTCAAGGACACTTAATTAAGAAGCTACTAAGGATGTTTTAACACACTTTTTTTTTTCAGTGCTAGAAAACTCTGGTTTCTATAAAAATCTATTAAGTCAGTTAAGGGTTTAGCAGTTTGCTGCCCAAAGGCTTTAAACATTCATTAGTCTGAAAGATATCAGTAGCACACACTCAAAAATTAAGTGATTTTTTTAAAAATTTTCTTTTAAAAAATTAAATTTAAAAACATGTGAAACCTTATGCAAGGACAACCAAGATTTTTAATGGAAGATTTGTTATGAGTTCTTTCGAAACCTTGGTATGGGATCCTTGAAATCTTGAGAACGAACACTCTTATGACATTTGGTGTGATTTGGGAATGGAGCCATTGTTCAAGATTACTAGAAAAGTTGCCATATTTGAGCTGGTTTTCTCTGACAAGAAGGAAGGCATCAGATTGGGGAAAAAAAACAACCTCAAGAAGGACAAAACTGTCACGATGAATTAGGCATTATGCTTCTTCTTGGCACCAGGAACAAAATGTGGCCATATTCTCCCCCCCCCCCGCCCCCCCCGGAAATAGCACCAGGAACAAAATGTGGCCATATTCTCCCCCCCCCCCCAGCACCCCCTGGATATGTTTACCTGACATGAGAGCATTATTCTCTGCAACATGAGCATCTGATGGACAATACAGGCAAGACATTTAAGCTTCATTTGCTTTTGAAGCCTTTTTTTTTTTTAAAAAAACCACCTTTACTGTTATTTTCAGCAATGTAATTTTCTAAAAATAAGTGGCAAAAATGTCTATTTTTCTCAAGGGATTTTGCAGGTCATATACATTCAGACAGTGAGATAGAAAAGGAGGGAGGGAGAGAGGTGAGGAAATCAAATTAGAGTACACAGTCTGTCCCTTTAGCGTAATAAATGATTTTGTGACATTTATTGGAATAAGGGGAGAAGTGGGAGAAGAGGAAACTTCCAGAATTAATGCTGATTATTCACTATGGAAGAACAACTAGTTTCATAGCAATTGAAGGATTAGTGAATTCACACAGTAATCCTTTTTACAAGTGCACATTCAAAGCATTTTCTCTTGCTGAGTGAACAAAGGAATAATAACCTCCAAGGCCATTTCTTGTAATAAATGACATAGGCACATTTGCATTTGTCATTTCCTACAACACCTTTAATGTGCCTCTATTATCATAATGGCTCACATGAGTTGCCCAGGAGACCTCACTATCCACTATCCTTCAAGCTTATATTTATCTTCCATTGAGCAAAAACTAAAAAAAACTAAAATAAATAAATAAAACATTTGAACATGTAAAAGTCAGAAAGTAGATAGTAAAATGAAGTACTCCCACATGGTGTTCCCCATACTGTTAAATAATCAATGGGAATCTTTTGTAGTTTATGCCAGAGTTTTTCAAACTGGATTCCATGAGAACTTGATGGGGGTTCAGTGAAAGACTATGGATTTAAAAAAAAAAGGTGATCTGAATTCAACCAGGTTTTTTTCAGCACCAAAGGAATGTTTTTCAAACTTGGCAACTTTAACATGTTTAGACTTCAACTTCCAGAATTCCACAGACACTGTACATGCTGGCTGGGAAATTCTGAGAGTTAAAGTCCACATTTCTTAAAGTTGCTGAAGTTGAGAAACACTGCATTACATCATATCATTCATCTCCCAGGACTCCATTAGCCAAAAGAGGCTTGATGAACAATATGAAGTAAAGCAATGTGACAGCTTTGCTTCATTCTTTGGAAGTGAAGGGCGTCTTCCTTTGTTGACAACTTCAAAAGACTGCTTTGCTCAAAGATGTATTGTTGATGCAAAGCATCAATTTAAAGCTTCAAATAATTCGAATGTAATCAGAAATGTCAGTTCTTAACTGAAATATTTCCACATGTGAGGATTCTCTATACTAGGAACAACCGACTGTATGCCCTAGGACTGTATGCCCAGCTGTGAATTGCAGTTTTAATACAATTCAAGCATGGCAAATACGCAAACTCACTGCATTTAATCAAATTTAATTACATCTTTAATTTTACTTTAATTAAGCTACTTAAATTAAAACATTTTTGCCCTAGTTCCACCCTCTTTGTGATTAGGGCCTGCTCAGTTATTTGAAGTGTGGCCCTTGGTATGCCACACCTGAATTTCCATGTCCAAAGCTAAATTTTGTCCACTAGCAAAATAACATTGTGTTCATTATACCAACCTGGTGCCTTCTAGATCTTTAGGAGTATATTGTTGGCTAGTAACCCTGACCAACAACAATGCTACAGTAGAGATGGTACCTGTAGTTTAACAATCCTGGAACTCAGCATATTGCCAAAAACTCTGTACTTTTAGGAGAAAAACTTTCTAAGATTTCAATACAGGCAGAATTTTCTCAGCACAAATACTCAAGCTGTTTTTATTATGGGACATTCCAAGAATTGGATATACTGTAAATCCTTCATGTTAAGTTTTGCACTTTATCAACCATAGGCTTTTTGAAATGCTCAGAGTTCACTTCCTACAGTCCCATCTTCAATCTTTTTTAAAGTAGCAGGTGGAGCACACCTCATCATAACCATCAAGAATTCCTGAATATCCAATTTGTCAGTTGGTTCTCATAACAGAAAATCAAATTAATAAAAGCAATAAAGTCTTTAGGGAAACATATAGACCCCAGATTTATTATGATGAAAGATAACATGGATACAGTTAATCAACTATACTTAAGCTTAAGAAAAAATTTGCATGCATACTTGTGTAAAGACATATTGTATGGATCATAAAAAACCACAGATCAACATATACAAAGAGAAATGTACTTGTAATATGTAGGCGTCAAACAGCGCTTGTTCTTAAGAGCATAGATGTCTACATGTCTAGATTCCTTTCAAATGCTGTATCCAACAAATAGATGCATAGTTAGTATAGCTGCCATTGTTGCTATTTGATGGCTAGATTCAATGGCTTTCCATAATTGAAAAACCTGCAAAAACTGTAAACTAGCCAATGTCATTGGCAATGAATCTGTTTCACTTTACTAAATACCAAACTGAAAGAAGCTACTAGAATAAGAATATTCTGTAAGAGACCTGGAAAAGAGAAGATAGAATTCCTGAGTTGTAGAGATAAACTTTCTGTCATAATAGGAAGAAGAAAATCGGCAAGCTCTGTAGGAGCAGATTAAACAATTATTCCTTTTTTCACACCATTGAAGTCACAGCTGCCAGTTCTTTACCTGTTGTTGGCTTTCATGCACATTGAATTCTTCCCAAGAATCTATGATGTTGTAATGTATCAGTATAGTATACAATATGTGCAGATATATGCAGTGTGGTCTTTTGCAATTGTCAGATGGAAATTTTGTCAATGTATAGATTTTCGAAATACCATCCAATATTTTTTTTGGGTATGGCACATAGAGTGCCAATAATCACCAGGGCCACCAGGACCAGTTTATGGCATAATATTAAATAATATTATATAAAATTATATTTGTCTGCGAGACGTGGCTGAATTCATCCCTACCAGACTCCATTACCACAGTAAGAGACTATCACGTGTACAGGTCCAACCGTGAAATCCACAGAGGGGGTGGTGTTGCTATCTTCTATAAGAAATCCCTAAATCTAAGAAATATTCAAGTTACACAGGAGCTTGCTCTTCCTGAGACCATCGTATGCGACCTTTCCCTAAACACCACATTTCGCTTCTTACTTTGTTACAGAGCCCCTGATTACGACCTTGTACATGCGAACAAACTAACTTCACTACTAACATGAGCAGCCTCTTGCCCACACCCTCTTATGTTTCTTGGTGACCTCAATCTACCTCTTATTAACTGGACTCTAAACGAATGTACAACAGAACCAATACATACAACCATGTACAATGCCGTTACTAATCTGGGATTGAACCAACTATTAAAAAAAACACTAGACTCAAAAACTGCCTTGATCTCATCTTCTGCAATAGTTCAAACTCAATCTATGGTCTGCAAATAAATGAACCTTTTTCCAACAGTGACCACAGCATGATTGATTTTTGTCTCAATTTATGCCCTTACAAAGATGATCATAATGACGGAATCCCAAAGTATAACTTTAGAAAAGCCAACTATGATCTCATAACTGACGACGTTTTAGGACCCACACTCTTTATACTTTACATAAATGACCTTTGCGATCATATTATAAGCAACTGCACTCTCTTTGCTGATGATGTAAAACTATTTAACACCACTGACAATGCTGCTACCATACAAAAAGACCTTGACTATGTGACAGAATGGTTAAACAATTGGCAACTCCAAATCTCAACCAACAAATGCTCTGTCTTACACATTGGAAAAAAAATCAGAACACAAAATACAAGCTGGGCGGATACGAACTAGTAGACGACCCCCCACTCTGTCAAAGACCTTGGAATACTCATCTCAAATGATCTAAGTGTCAGAGCTCACTGTAACACTATTTCCAAAAAAGCATTAAGAGTTGTTAATCTAACCTTGCGTAGCTTCTTCTCCGGTAATATTGGACTGCTAACTAAGGCATACAAAACTTTTGCTAGACCAATTCTTGAATACAGCTCATCTGTCTGGAACCCGCACTACATACTGGACAGTAATACAATCGAACGAGTCCAGAAATATTTCACGAGAAGAGTCCTCCACTCCTCTGCTCGCAACAGAATTCCTTATGCCACCAGACTTGAAATTTTGGGCTTAGACAACTTAGAACCTCGCCGTCTTCGGTCCGACCTAAGCGTAGTACATAAAATCATCTGCTACAATGTCTTTCCTGTCAATGAATACTTCAGCTTCAACCACAACAATACACGAGCACACAATAGATACAAACTTACTTGATTGAAGAAGACACGACTTCAGTAACAGAGTTGTCAATGCCTGGAATGCACTACCTGACTCTGTGGTTTCTTTCCCAAACCCCCAAAACTTTAACCTTAGACTGTCTACTGTAGACCTCACCCCATTCCTAAGAGGTCTTTAAGGGGCGTGCATAAGCACACCAGCGTGCCTACCGTCCCTGTCCTAATGTTCCCTTTTATTCGTATCCATTTCATGTATTCAAAATCATGTTATACTTGTATCTGTTTTCTAATACATGCTTGACGAAAAAAAATTAAAAAATTAAAAAAAAATCTTTCAATTTCAGTTTACAGATCTTGATATTTTGTGATCTCCAATTCTTTATCTAAAGTCATTATTAGTGACTTTCTATCAGCTCCTCCTTGTCCAGTCTAGTTTGGACATGCATTTTGTCTTTTTATCCTCTAAAGGAGAGTGATTAGTGGCAATCAGGCAGCATGAACTACTAGAAACAACCAAATTAAATGGCCACTGAAGTGACTTTTATTTCATTTAATGACTCAAGCAAATAGGGAACTTCTAAATGATTGCTTCTGGTGACTTGTGGTGTAGCTTTAATTCTGCTTCAATGCTCATTATATTGCAGAAGATAATCAAGCATTCAGTATATCACCCTGCTCTAAGCTTGTAAAGTTTTATGAACTATGTGGCCTGTGTTTGGGTTTGTGTAACTTTGCTTGTGCATTGCTTGATACCTTTTACAAAAGCAGGAAAACTCCACATTTGCAAAGCTAGATACTTTCTGAAAGCTGTGTCAACCCTTTCAAGATGAACAAACAGCAAATCTGCTCCTTTGAGTCTTCTTACTTTCCCAATCAATTAGTTCAGCCTTCCTTAACCTACAGTCTTTCATTCACATTGGGGCTACAACTCTAGAATTCCTAATCTGTAATGACTGACATCTAAGAATTAGGGGAGTTATCTGAAATACACCAAGAGGGAAGAGTTATAGCCTGTCAAAAGGTTAACTCACTTGGGCAGATCTGATATTGTCTTTTTCAAAAAGAATTTAGAATTACATACATTTTGATGGACTGATTTGTTTTACTGTTTTCTTTTCCCTGAATTATTAAATGAGACCCAAATTTGATGTTGCCAGATAAATTAGCATTTGCAGTTCAGATACTGAAAAAGGTGAACTTGAAAGAAGATGCCCTGATAACTGTAACAAGTTTAATAATCAAAATTCAATTCTTACAGCATCTGAGAGATTTCTCATGGCCCCACCTGTGGTGAGTAAAAATAGCAGTAAGGAGGGCATAGCCCACTATCAGCTATGGGCTGCGCTGTGTCTTATCTAATCATTTCCTAGGAAGCATCTCCATCACCCCTATTTCCCCAAATCCAGAGGTGGGTTCCTCCCAGTTCGGACCAGTTCTCCCGAACCGGTAGCAAGCCGCTGGTGATGTCACGGAGCCGGTTCGGTCGGTGCCGGTCCGTGGACGCTGCCATCTTTTTTTTGGATTTTTTTTTAAAAAAATTCTGCGCATGCGCAGAAGCCGGGTTGCCGGCACTGCGCATGTGCCGCCATCTTGTTTTTGGCTTTTTAAAAAAAAAATTGGGAATTTTTGGCACTGTGCATGCGCGTGCGCGCCCATGAAGCGCGGCCACATGGCACGGGAGGAAGCGAACCGGTGGTGAGGTAAGTTAGAACCCACCCCTGCCCAAATCCCATGTACCATTGCAGAGATATAATAAGGAAAATAACACATAGCTAGACCACGGGGAATCTACCTGGAAAGCAAGCTGTTTTGCCTTGCAGCCTTAGCAGCAAGACACAAGCGGGTAACAATTTATTAAGGTCAAAGCACAAAACTTTGTGGTTTGTGCTTGGAAAGAAAATGGCACACCACTCTGGAAAGCAGATTAGGAAGAGCTAGCTTGTTTAATAATAATAATATTATTTATTTCATCAAGCTTAGATAACAGATATAAGTATAAACATAGCTATGAATACACGAAATGGATACAAATAAAAGGAAACATTAGGACAGGGAAGGTAGGCATGCTGGTGCGCTTATGCACGCCCCTTACAGACCTCTTAGGAATGGGGTGAAGTCGACAGTAGACAGTCTAAGGATAAAGTTTTGGGGGTTTGGGGAAGAAACCACAGAGTCAGGTAGTGCATTCCAGGCATGAACGACTCTGTTACTGAAGTCGTGTTTTCTGCAATCAAGTTTGGAGCGGTTTATCATACGTTTGTATCTATTATGTGCTCGTGTATTGTTGTGGTTGAAGCTGAAGTATTCATTGACAGGTAGGACATTGTAGCAGATAATTTTTTGTACTACGCTTAGGTTGGATCAAAGACGGCGAAGTTCCAAGTTGTCTAAGCTTAAAATTTCAAGTCTGGTGGCATAAGGTATTCTGTTGCGAGCAGAGGAGTGGAGGACTCTTCTCGTGAAATATCTCTGGACTCGTTCGATTGTATTAATGTCTGATATGCAGTGCGGGTTCCAGACAGATGAGCTGTATTCAAGAATTGGTCTAGCAAAAGATTTGTATGCCTTAGTTTGCAGTTCAAGATTAAGAAGAAGCTGTGCAAGATTAGGTTAACGACTCTTAATGCCTTTTTTGCAATGCTGTTACAGTGAGCTCTGGCACTTAGATCATTTGAGATGAGTACTTCAAGGTACTCAAGATAGAGTGAGGGTTGTCTACGAGGTCATATCCGCCCAGCTTGTATTTTGTGTTCTGATTTTTTTCTCTGTAAAACAGAGCATTTGTTGGTTGAGATTTGGAGTTGCCAATTTTTGACCATTCTGACAGATAGTCAAGGTCTTTTTGTAGGGTAGCAGTATTGTCAGTGGTGTTGAATAGTTTTACATCATCAGCGAAGAGAACGCAGTTGCTTATAATCTGATCGCATTAAAGGTCATTTATGTAAAGTATAAAGAGTGTGGGTCCTAAAACGCTTCCTTGGGGGACACCGCTGTTAACTGGTACAGGGTTTGATAGGGCATTCCCTATTTTGACTACTTGTTGCCTGTTTGATAGGAACGCAGCTATCCACTTATGCAGGAATCCAGAAATGCCATAAGATTTAAGTTTTAGAAGTAGTTTGTCATGTACTACTGAATCAAAGGCTTTACAGAAGTCTATATAAATTGCGTCTATTGCTTTACCCTGGTCGAGTTGTGAAGTCCATATGTTTTTGCAGTGTAAGTGTTGCAGATTGGAGGATAATTTTTTTCTGAAGCTGAATTGCTTGTTAGAGAGTAGGTTGTTAGTCTCTAAGTAGAGGGTAATGGATTGGTTTATGACTGATTCCATGACTTTGCAGGTGACGCAACATAACGAGATTGGTCTGTAATTATCAACTAGGCTGGGCTCACCCTTTTTGAAGATAGGGATGACCATGGCTAGTGTCCATAAATTAGGTAAGGAGCTGGTTCTGAAAGATATTCCGTAGATTATGCTAAGTGGTTCTGCTATGGTGGTTGAGAGCTTTTTTAGGAAGTAGGCACATAATCCATCAGGGCCAATTGATAGAGATGGTTTTAGGTTGCGTAGTGCCTTTTCAACGGCATCTTCTGTGAAATCGACATGTAGTAGATCGTTGTGATTAGTTGTGGTATGATTGGGAAATGAGGGGCATGAGCCGTTGCTGTTTACAAAGACTGAACCGAAGAATGTGTTGAAGAGGTTGGCCTTAATGGTTTAATCATTGCAGTGTTTTCCGTTTGGTCCTTTTAGGGGTGGGATGGATCTTGAGTCTTTAAGTTTGTTGTTTACAAAATTATAGAAGGCCCAGGTTCCTGGTGTTAACTAAAAAAGCAGGTCAGTAATGGGATCATTGATATGCTGAGCAGGTCTGGCAAATAGCCTATGTAAATTACAGAAATCTGAAATAAAATTTAAAATCTCTAAAGATTTTTCACAAATGATTCTATATATCTTTGGACCAATGCTTATTTGATAAGACAGAGTCAACCTTGTTTGAATTATAATCTTTCCAAAGTAAGGAAGCACTTTACATCAAAAAACAAAACAAAAACAAAAACAAAAAAAACAGCTGGAGCCACTGTTAAATGAACAGTGGGTCATTTGCTCTATATTCTGAGTTCCTTCTAGAATTGTTATGATTTTCTGCAAGTAGAGACACATGATGTACTTGCTTCTTCATTTATTCCCCCTTCCTTAAAATTTGAAACAAAACTGATGCTAATTTTAGTAGCAAAATTCTTATTTCTCTGCCCGTACAAATGTGAGCGGTGCACCTGTGACCTTGTTTTAGGTGATGGAAATAAAATCTTCCCCAAAGCTGCTGTGAGATCTTGAGGCAACATTTCAAGGATAAAATTACTCAAATTCAATCTGGTCGGTTTTTTTTGGGGGGGGGGAGAGTTGGAGGAGGGATGTGAGGCAACCTTTTGTGTGGTTACCTGGAAATCATTTAGGTTTGTTGAGTCTGAAGAGCCGAGGTGGCGCAGTGGTTAGAGTGCAGTACTGCAGGCTACTTCAGCTGACTGCTAGCTGCAGTTCGGCAGTTCAAATCTCACCGGCTCAAGGTTGACTCAGCCTTCCATCCTTCCGAGGTGGGTAAAATGAGGACCCAGATTGTTGGGGGCAATATGCTGACTCTGTGAACCGCTTAGAGAGGACTGCAAAGCACTGTAAAGCAGTATATAAGTCTAAGTGCTATTGCTATTTGCTATATAGATAACAAGATATTTTTGGAAGAAATTTCCTTCTGGGTTCAGTTCCAAGTGGGGAAAAAGACACTGGAAACATGGTGGCTGCTTGGAAAGATGGTTTAATGGTGGACAGGAGCACATGGCTTGAGTTCCTGAACAGAAAAGGTGATCACATGCTTCAAGATGTTGGGTGAAGAAAAAAAAAGGGGAGAGATGCTGAGAGTCCCTTGGTTTTATACCCTCTCTTGGGCCCCACCCCGGGGCCTCCCACTCCTGTGCAAGAAATGCACTCTGATTGGCTGTCAGACTCCCATGGGGCCATGCAGGGGCAACTCTGTAGGCTGTCCTGAGTCCAAGTTTGCTTGAACCTTGCTGGGTGATGATGTAATGAAAGGGCTTTGGGATTCCTATTATGGCTCTGCCTGTAGATCTTTGTTATGTAGAATAGACAGGTTCAGGCCTTAATGGCCCATTGACAAAGGTGGGGACTATTCAGAGTGAGTCTGTTTCCTGCCTAAAAACATGTTTCTCCATTTCTCATCCAGGGAAATATAACATTCTGCCTTTTTTTATATTTCCTAAAATAGTTGATTCCTCTAGGAGTGGGGTGGGTTTTAACTTCCTACAATACATAGCATGATCTCCACTACTAGTTTTAGACCCATGTCCAGTGGTGGGCTTCAATTTTTTTTACTACCGGTTCTGTGGGCGTGGCTTGGTGGGCGTGGCATGGCTTGGTGGGCATGGCTTGGTGGGTGTGGCAGGGGAAGGATACTGTAAAATCTCCATTTCCACCCCACTCCAGGGGAAGGATACTGTAAAATCTCTATTCCCTCCCTACTCCAGGGGAAGGTTACTGCAAAATCCCCATTTCCTCCCGATCAGCTGGGACTCAGGAGGCAGAGAATAGATGGGGGTGGGGCCAGTCAGAGGTGGTATTTACCGGTTCTCCGAACTACTCAAAATTTCCGCTGCCGGTTCTCCAGAACCAGTCAGAACCTGCTGAATCCCACCTCTGCCCATGTCCCTGATTTCTTTGGGAAGAATAGGAATACATTTGAAGTTGCATCCAGACAAGAGTCAATATCTGTTTAAGGGAAGTGCACAATCTTTGGAAGGAAGAGATTATACATGCCCTCCTGAGGAGGCTCTCCTTGGATTTGACCAGTTGTAACCAACATTACCCAGTCTCCAATCTTCCTTTCTAGGCAATGTTTTTGAGAATGGTGAGTTGCAACTACATAATTCTGTAGAGGAATGGATTATTTGGGGCCTGGCTATGGGAAAGAGGCTGCACTAGTAACTCTAATAGATGATTATCTCATAAGATTGTTGCTAGGAGAAAAATAGGAAGCAGGAATATTATTTATGTTTCCCACCTGTAACTACATATTTAAAAGGCAGGATTAAAAATCTAATCATCATTATAATCGTCATCATCTACATCAGAGGTGTTCAAACTTGGCAATTTTAAGACTTGTGGACTTCAACTCCCAGAATTCTCCAGCATGGCTGGAGAATTCTGGAAGTCCACAAGTCTTAAAGTTGCCAAGTTTGGGGACCCCTGATCTACATTAAGACTTGGATTTTAGATTTCTTGAAGCCTTTGACTGTGGTAACATCCTGGATTTTCTGTCATGGTTGGAAGCACACTTATCACTTAGCAGTGATAGTACTCCTTCTCTGGGACAGTGCCCTCTCTGTCAATTGTTCAAATGGTCCTGAACATGGAATGCTTTTGCAGACTCTCATTCACAGCAAGAGGCCTACACCGAAGTCTGTGTTGCTTTGAAACAGAAATTCTTGAGACACTTATTTGTTTGAAGTTTAAAATGAAGCTGTACCAATTATTTTTTAATAGTCCGTTGAGCAAGACTAGGAATAAATAGCTAAATTGGATTTGTTTTAAAAACCTCTTATAGACTTGTGAAAAATGCTGCTAGTTCCACAAGACCGGTAAGCTGAAAGTATTATGTCACCAGAATGGAAGAAAGGTCCAGCAGGGATTTTACCAAAGAGACTGACAAAGCAAGGAGTATAAAAATCAGTGCTGTTTCACCCTTCACTGTTTTATTGCTGGTTAGGAAAATCTTTGGTTGAAGAAACACATTAAATATTCAGTGGCAACAAACCATGGATTACTTACCTGTGTCAGCTCTTAAATGCCGCAAAGTTACATGGTGTGGAAGAAAGAAAAGGAGACCATCACACATTTCCTGCATCCATCAAATATAATAGTAATAAATGGCAGTCTTAATGAACCTCATCCCAAAAGTTGATGTTTCAAAATTTACATATACAGTATGTGTAATTGGAAGTATCTTATGAAAACAGATAAAAGGCAGGAAAGAGTTTCATACGCATCTTTTATCCTTTTCTTCTTCTCCTTCTCCTTCATCTCATAGAGGCTTCTTTATATTTACAACATAAGGCCTTTTTAAATTTATTGAAATACTTGCTTTCCATGTGGGTACTTTTAGATTGAAGTCTGTGCTACTTCATCATCCTTCAAATAAACTAACTGATGCAATATTGAGTATGTTGTTTTAAGGCTTTTAAAAACTGTCTTCCTGGTAAATCTGCAGCTGCTTGAAAACTTAATTGAGTTTGTCTCAATGATAAAATCAATAATGGTGAAAATGTTCTAAAACACACATCTTCTACCTGATCAATTTCAATACTACAGTAAGAAGAAGCATACTCATAATATTGATAATAATTCAATCCCAGTGCATAATTTTACATCCCACACAATTTGACACAGGGAACCAGCAGAGATGAGAAAAAATTGGGGATTTTTTTTTTGTTTCGTTTTGTTTGCAGACTATGCCTATATATTCATTTAAGAGGAGTAGATGAAGACCTGACTGGAAAATGGAATTGGTGCAAAACCCAGTAGTATGCATGCTGGTAACTAAGAACTGTTAAAGCCTCATAGCAACAGTTTTGCAGACATTACCTAGGTTGCCAATAGGTTTCAGGATGCAATTCAAAGTGCTGGTTTTAACTAACCTTCATTGATTAGTTATTCATTAGCTTAGTTCCTACCGGTAGTTACCTTCAGAACTCCATTGTCTGGGTAGACCCACCCATGCTGAGTGTGCACCAGGCTAAGCTTAAATGTGTACTTAGTTATGAGATTAGAATTTTGGTAGTTCAAAACAATAGTTGTTGGTGGTAATTTCCACCTTTAGAGGAGCATTCTACTCCCACCTTTCTGTGGGAATAGCATCTCCATAAAATTCCAGGTTGTACCTTGGTATCACTTAGTAACTTCTTGAAGCATAGTTTTTCTATAGACCATTTCAGGCTTAATTATTATGAATCATTATCTAGTTCCATGGTTTTTTACTTGTATTAATTTGTATCAATACAGGAGAATATTTGTAGCTCAGGGTGGAAAGAAGGGGTCCTTGGTGTTTTCTGAGCTTGGTTGTTTTCTTGCAGACATTTTATTAACCAAACTAGGTAACATTATCAGTGCTCCTGACAACTGAGCACTGTTGATATTGCCTAGTTTGGGTAATGAAGTTTAAGTTTAAGTTTAAGTTTATTTGTATTTCTATGCTGCCCAACTCCCAAGGGACTCATGAAATGCCTACAAGAAAACAACCAAGCTCAGAAAGTACCAATGACCCCTCATTAATTTGTATTTAATTTTATAGTTTAGGTCTAGTGGTTAAGGAAGCAAGCTAAAAATTGGGAGACTGTTAGTTCCAGTCCCACCTTATTGAAGAAAACCAACTGGGTGACCTTGGGCCAGTTACTCTCTTTCAGCACAACCTACCTCACAGGGTTGTGGTTGTGGAAAAATAGGAGGAGGAAAGTGTGTTGGATGTATTTGCTGCCTTGAGTTATTTGTAAAAATAGTAAAGGCAGGAATTTAATTAATTACATAAATGAGGGTTATGCAAAGAAGTTCAGTGTAAAGATTGGGGCAAAAGAAACAAAATAATTGACATATATACTCGTAGGGTCAGAATTAGTACTGGACAGAAAAAAGTCTTGGAGTTTTGATGAATAACTGATTGGCTGTATTCATGAAGCATGTTTAATTTAAACTCAGGATAAAAAAACAAAGTAGCTATGTTGATGCAACACGTAGGCCCAAATAAATCATATTAAGACTTAACATGATGATAAGTTTACACACTAGATATAGATGTAGATGTAGATGTAGATGTAGATGATGTAGATGTAGATGTAGGTACAGATTTGAACTTAAATACAAGATAACACGCACCTGATGATGTGAATTGTTGTCTACCTATGTTTATTCTATAATGCATGTGCTCTTATTTATTTTTAAGATGCCACAGGACTTATATAACCATATACATCATATATACATATAGATAAATACATATGTATACACACACACACAAACACTCACACACACACACACATGATTCTGATAACCAAACAGGATAAACAATATAGTCAGCTGGGAAATAAGAGGAAAAGGGCAACAAAATCAAATCCTGCACCTGTCAATAGTGGTGTCCCTCAAGGCAGCGTTCTAGGACCAACACTCTTCATACTTTACATAAATGACCTTTGTGATCACATTATAAGCAACTGCATTCTCTTCGCCGACGATGTCAAACTATTTAACACCACAGGCAATGCTACTATGGTTCCAAAGCTAAAGTAATGTAAATGCTTCCATTTTATTTAAAATCAACTATACTAGTTTATTCAAGTTTTTCGTTAGTTCTTCATATCTTCTAAATAAGTAGCCATAGCCAAGCTTTATGTATTTACACTCCTTTACATAAGAATTATCTAAAACTACACAAAAAGTTTTAGAACTTTGTTAATTGCTTCTTCAGTTTGAAACAAAATTCTTTGTTTTAGGTAGTACCGGTATGTACATAATAGACTTTTCTTAGATTCAAAGTGCATAAGAATTATGAATTAAAATGTGTATATTTGGCAAACGGCATCAAAGGTGATGATGCAGTAAATTCAATATAAGACCTTCTTCTAAAACATAATGAGCATTTGAGAATAATTTAATAGTTATTAAAAATGACATACTGAACATGGAGT
>QLTV01001123.1:1975922-2032044 GCA_003457575.1 Thermophis baileyi
GAAAGAAAGAAAGAAAGAAAGAAAGAAAGAAAGAAAGAAAGAAAGAAAGAAAGAAAGAGAGGGAGCTCTCTGCACCCAATGAAAGAAATATTCTGTGGCTGAGCCTCTTTTGTATTTTATTGTTGTCCCAATTATAAAAACTGCTCCCTCTGATCATACATAAAATTGTGGTAATTCCCCATTTAATTCACCATTAAAGTGGAAGGTAGACTGAATATGGTGCTTAAGCCTTGGCTTAATACAAACACCTAGAAAATCATGACCCCCTGACCTTAAATTTATTGTTTCATTAGTCTGGGTCATTGCCTGGCTATTATAGTCCTTGGCACAGACAAAAGGACATTCCATAGTCTGTGAAGGGTTTCCCAGCCCCCCTTTTAAATTATTTTTATCTCACACTTCTTACTCTAATTAAGGAATCCCCTCAGAAATCAGTAAGTTTGTACTTTCTGTCTTAAAGAAGAAGACAACAGGGAAGAAAATGAGGCAGCATAATTTGTTTCTCTCACTATTCAATATGTTGTATTTCATTTCATGATACATCCTGCATGAAGAGTTTTTGATACATGAATAAAAAGTCTATAATTAAATAGTTATTATATTAGCTGAACTATTAAGAGTTTTGTGTCAATTGTTTTAGTCACATTCCCAATGTTTAGGATTAGCATGTATTAAAAATTGTACATTGTACAAGAACTGGAGAGGCCTTTGATCTGATCCAGCAGAGCAATTAGATGCCTTTTTGCTAAAAGCAAGAAAAATCTGTCTATATTTCATCGATTTCTTCCGGACCCTTGGGTTTTCCTTAACCAGAATTTAGGATGCATGTAGTCCTAAACAAGCTCCTGACATTGCATCTATAATTACTAATGTGAGAGGAAGGAAGGACTGTTTAAGGTCTTGTGTTACATTATTGTAGCTATCTTCCATTTGTAAGGATAACTGTTTTTGCCATTTTGCCAAAAACAATTAGAGCAATTTAAAATTAGATAATTAAATTCCATACTAACCAGAGAACCCTAGATTATATTCCATGTGATACCCATAATTCGGTTCTGTGTCTGCTATTAATTGTTCCAGCCAACTAAGTGTATATTCAAATCAGTAAATATTTGTTCTGTGAATATGCTTTAATGACGAGAAAGAACAATCAGTGAAATGTGCTCTCCAGCCCAGTAATATATGAGTGTAATATTAGCAGTCGGTCTTGATACATTGGTGTTAATATAACTAGAATTCTTATCTGAGCAGATAATGATCTTTCACTAATCATGGAGAATGTTAGCCTGTGGATTCTTAAGATAATTGTCTCTTTAATTAATGGTAGATCAGATAGTGGTATTACTGTGCTTGTCTGATCGATTAGAAGAGGAATGTAACTTTCAAGCATATAATGCCAAAGGCTCTTTATCCATATTATACAGGGAAGAAAAGCAATGAGAGAGAAACCTATAAAGAAACCAATCCCTCAGGGAAAAGAAATTTATTCTCGCTAGTGATTCTGACAAGGTGGCAAGCTAGCCAATGATCAGTTGTAGTGGAGACCCAGCAAGGAATTTATGGCTTCAGAATAAAGAAAAAGGGTAAATCTGAAAGAATTGCTGCAGTGAAAAAGTAACACCAAGACTCAGTTTGCTTTCCTGCTTAATATAGCTCCAAACTTTATTAAGCTTTCCTGCTTAAAGTTCCAAGATCACCCTTAGAGCTTAATTCATCCTTTCCTTGATGCCATTCAGATAAGTTAGATTTCAATTCCTATAAACCCAACAATCCTTTGATCATACTGTTTGGAGATTATAGACATTAAAGTCCAGTTCATTTGGAAGATGCTAATGGAGAAAAGGCTAGTGGAACTAAAGAGTAGGTAAAACCATGGGAATCATGGAAGCTTCATATTTGACATTTATTATACTTAGAATAGTTAACCTGACATGTCTACTCATAAAAAAGTATAGTGCTTCCTATTTCCCTGCTCCTCCTTATAAAGAGGTTTGCAAATTCTATATACTGCATAACAATATGCTTTGACATTTTTAATGGCTTTGTTTGTCTTGCAAACCAAGAAAATTGAATTATTGAAAAAAATATTAAGTTAACTATGTGTATACTGCACACATGTTTTTATTCCACGGATAGGAATAACCAAATCTAATGAAATTGTCAACTGTAGGTTTAGGGTAGACTCTTCATAGATTAGGCCTGGAAATGGAGCCCTTAGGCAGAATCGATTGGCAGATTAAGTTAAATACATCTAGCAAATCTTGTCCTCTACTGAATAAGAACACAAAGTTACTCAAATTCTGTTTTAATAAAAAGAATAAGAGGAATACCATACCACTGATTCTGAGTAATATGAATAAAATCAGTAGTGATTATTAATTCTGTTGCAGTTTTCTCCCCAGCAAAAAACTGTAAATATAACTCTCAGTATTTTGATCACCTCATTGGAATCTGTCTCCAAACAAATGGATCTAAATAGGCTAATGACCTCAAAGTTGGGAAATGACTGTTTTCCTCTGGCAAAGAATTCTAAAATTTGGGTGCAGGGGGGAGGAAGTCCTTTCTCAATTTTCCATTAAAACGAGTTGTAAAAGTTTATGTGATAAGAAAGAGCATCTCTCATAGATCTTCTAAAAATCTAGACAAACTGTCATGGGAAAGTTATTTTTTTTTTTTTTTCAGAGCTGCTTTTCTATGTTCTTACCCATCCTACTTGTTTTTAAGAGTCTGAGGGCATGCTTTAAGAATGATGGTTATTATTCAATGTATAGCCATCCATTCTATCACAGGAGATGATTGTAATTAATATATACAATAAAAAAGACAAATAAACAATTCCTAAATTTAATAAGCAGTTAAAAGCCTGGACAAAGAGATGCATCTTGGCTGCTCTTCTAAAGGCAGAGACAGACGAGGCCAATCATGATTATTTAGAGCAGGGGTTTCCAACCTTGGCAACTTTAAGCCTGGAGGACTTCAACTCCCAGAATTCCCCAGCCAGCAAAGCTTCTGGGAATTGAAATCCTCCAGGCTTAAAGTTGCCGAGGTTGGAGACCCCTGATTTAGAATACATTCCAAGGCCTGGAAATAAGGCAGAGGAAATTCTCTCCTCTGATCACATAATTGAATCTCTGAAAAGGGTGACATCTTCAGAAAGGCCACTCTGGTAGTTCTTAATGTCTGGAATGATACATAAAGAAAGGGGCACCTCCACAAAAAGTCAAGCTCCAAGCCATCTATGGATTTCCAAGCTAATACCAATACTTTAAATTGACCCAGAAAAACAAATAACAAAGCTCTTCTCTGTGATCCTTGGATCTTGCAATGGTTAATAGATTTTGTACTGACCACAACTTTCTTAACAGTTGTGTTTTGCTGTGGAATGCAGACATAATTGCACAGAGCCACAGCCCTGTGTGGTTTACTGTTCTGTCGTAATCCATGATGGATATAGCACCACATTATCAGAGGTGGGTTCCTCCCGGTTCGCACCGGTTCTATAGAACCGGTAGCAAACCGCTGGTGACATCACGGAGCTGGTTCTGTCAGTGCCAGTCCATGGACGCCGCCATCTTTTTTTTGGAATTTTTTTTGGGGGGGGGGATTTTTTTTTTGGAATTTTTTGCTATTTTTTTTCTTCTTCTGCGCATGTGCAGAAGCTGAGACCCCGGCACTGTGCATGTGCCACCATCTTGTTTTTGGCTTTTTTTGGGGGGGGGAATTTTTTGCGAATTTTCAGCACTGCGCATGCGCGCGCACGGCCACGCAATACGCAATGCGTGCGTGGCCAGGGAGGAAGTGAACCGGCGGCGAGGTAAGTTAGAACCCACCCTTGCACATTATGTGAACTTTTTCCACACTACTTAGATGTTTGGTAATTTCATCCCAAACTTCCCACCCCCACCTCAATCTTGCATATGATATGATTAGCAATGTACCATTATTAATACTACACACAATACATGCATTTGCTGTGGGAAAGACTACTGGGGGACTAGGGTAGCAGTGAGAAATGCAGTTGCCATACAAAGTGTGAAACTGTCTCATATTTCCACTGGGCCTTTGGGGTCCAAGCAACCAGGGAAGAAGAGAAGTGACAGTTACCATTAACATTATCCGTCCTCCCAAATGAGAAAACAATCAAAGACTTGCAATTCTGGGCTGGGAGACTGACTTTAGGTTAAACAGATTTGATGGGAATCAATCAGTTGTGATGGAGCAACACTTAGAAGTATTTTAGTTCCTAATTTTGTTCTGTTGAAGGAAAGAAAAATGCCAGAAGTCATCATTCTTCTGTGACATGGAGCAATTAGAGGGGAAACGTTAACGTGTACCACTTGGGCTTCAGGCTATTTCATATCCTTCTTTGACTTATGCAACATCCCCCGTTAGTAGATTATAATGGAAAAGATTTACCAAGCAACTGATTATAAAATATTAATTGTAGGGTTGACAGGAGTGAGAATTGTTTTGCAATAGTAATTATAATGAAAACAGTGCTCTGCATTTTTGTGGAGAAAATGCTCAAGCCAATGTATTAAAATATTAATAGTTAGAAAAACATCTGAAAAAGCTAAGATTCCAAAGATAATGAAAAAAGTGGGGCCTTACTATCAATATACTGAACTGAACGCAGGAAAAGAAAAAGAAAAAGAAAAGACGCTAAATCAACATAATGTCCAATTCTCAATGACTTATATTTTCAGATGACATGCAATAAACAAGAGCCGATGCTGATGTGAAAATCAGGCTTTTGGAAATGGAAGCTTTATTTTATTTCTAATTGAATTGGGTATTTAACAGTCAGAGTATATGCAACAAATTGTTAAGCAGCACCAGAGATGTGCACCATCATTTTTTTGACACTCTGAGGAATATAAGCAGAAAAAAATATAATTTTTGTAATTTGTAAACTGTTTACTGGGAAAAAATACATCTTTGATTCTTCATCCTTCATGTGTTTCTGATGTGAATTGGGCACCACCCTATTGGAAATTGGTAGTGGAAAAACACTTGCATTTGCATGAATAGAAGCTTTCTTTCCAAAGCAAACAGCATACAAGGGTAGCCTCCCTGGATTGAAGTAATAATAGTGGCAGAGAATTGGTTAGAACTTTTTTAGCAACCCTTATTGTAAGATTTTTGATAGGCAAAAATCAGAACTCCGGTAGCATTCTTTTCAGCATAAGCACTAGTAATAAGCTGACGCTTGCTTAATCAGATGCATAGAGTGGCTAAACTGATGTAGAATTTAAATTGGGCTGAAGTGGGGGTGGGGAGAGGGAAAGGGAAAGGGAAGGTTTATGTAGATACAGGTTACATATGAGAAATATAAGTGTACTGATTATTAATTATAATGTGTTAAAAACACATTGTTGAGATTTTCTGAGACAGCTTGAAACTTTTGATATATGCGAGTTCAGCAATCACTCAGTCATGCTATTAAACTCTTATTTTGTCCAAAATGGTTGACTTTGAGATCTCCAGTAGAATATCCTGGGAAGTTAAAGTGATCTGATATTATTTTGTGGAAGATGAAAGTGACAATTCTTTGCTATGCTTCCATGTGAATTGTACTATCAAATCTATCATCTATAGCCAGGATCCATGTTGATGTTGCAACTACATTTCTTCCGACCCACTTGTCAGAGATGCTCAGCTAATGGTGACTGAACCACCCAACTAATAAGATCAGTAGACAAATCAAGAGAACCTGATCCATTCCTAGGGAGAATTTGTTCAAAGAGCACCAGAAGTTATTATCTATAGCTTACAGCTCAAGTCATTTAAGTTACAACCCACACTGGATGGCACTGCACTTTCCAAGGCACTACTAGGGTACATGTCCATTCTTGCATATAGACAACCACCCAACCTGAAGCAGATTCTCCCTAGAAACAACAGGACTATAATGTTAATATGGGAACAAGACCTAAAACAAATCCAGATGTGTACTTTGCTCCTATATTTATATCAATAGCACTGTCATAGACCCCAACAAATATATGCACAAGACTAGAAGTGCCTTCACATCAGAGGTGGGTTCCTCCCGGTTCGGACCGGGTCTATAGAACCAGTAGTAACTTAGCAGCCTGGGTCGCTAGAACCGGCAGCGACCCAGGCCTGCCATGCCTCCGAACCGGTTCTTGCGGCGGCGGCGTAGGTGCCGCCATCTTGCTTTTTGCTTCTGTGCATGCGCAGAAACTTTTTTTAAACACTGTGCATGCGCGAAGTGCGCGTGTACCCATGCAGCGCGACACTGAGCGAACCGGCAGCGAAGAAAACCAGAACCCACTCCTGCTTCACATATTCTTCCTGTAATATGGTATTTACCAGCGATTCTCCTCTAGATTCCATGTAATACAAACAGGAGAATGTTTGCAGAGAAAAAAATAGACACCAGTTCAACATTATGGCTCAAACAAGTTTATTATCAGAAAAGGTGTTATCGGACTCCTTCTGACATCTACTCCCTATTAGGAGCTCCAGATCATTTATTTATTTTACAACCATTCAATCCACTTCTAATGCTGTCTCGTCTAATTTGGCCCTAACTCAAATAAAATATACTAGGAAACTGGTGGTGTTATTGCTAAGGGCCAGTTTTAATTTTTCATGCAAGGTAAATGTACAAAAACTAAATGTGGGTTCCTCCCAAATTATTTATTTAGGAACATTATATGTGTTGTCATCTTAGAGAAAATAAATCTGTTTTACTTCTCTGGTTAACGTTTGTTTTATTTTAGCTATGTTTGGTGTTTCTTTTCAATTCTCTCTCTACATAAGTGTGTGTGTGGATAGATAGATGATAGATAGATAGATAGATAGATAGATAGATAGATAGATAGAAGATAGATAGATAGATAGATAGATAGATAGATAGATAGATAGATAGATAGATAGATTACACACACACATACAGTATATATATAATAAATATTTTTGATTCTGGCATAACATTTGGAATAAAACAACAACAACAACAACAACAAAGATGCAGTTAGCCACAACAAACTAGGAGCATCTCTTGTCTCAGAGTACCTCCCTTCACATACACAGAGAGATACAGCAAAGCAGAATCTGAGCTTAAAAAAAGCAAAAACAGGGAAGAGAAAAATGAATATTGACCAAAAAAGGATGAAATAAAATATCTGCTTCTAGTAATACCCCAATAGGGACATCCCAAAAGTTTGTGAATAGGATCCTGAGGGAATTGACTGGTTCACTAATTCACCCATCCAATTTAAGCTCAAGGCAGCTGTTAGGCCAACTCTAGGAAGTGTTCATATCTGAATATGTTATTAATCAGCTTTTGAAATCCCCCCATCAGGACATTATATTACTTGCAATGGAAATGTTTCCAGGCAAGCATGTTTGGATTTACATTAATAAAATATGAGAAAATCACATTGTTAGTCCCTAAAATGGGCATCTGTAGCCTATAGTATGAGTAGACAACATTGACAGAGCTTTATGTCCTGATAGTCTTTAAAAGAAAAAAGTCACGTACACCTACTCTTTGGAAAACAGCCATTTTTTTTCTTTTTGTAAACAACCTTAATTTGTGCAGTTTCTCATTTTACTTTCATAAAGTAAAAAAGGGCCTTTTAAACAGCACAAGTGCTGAACAGTGCTGTATCAGGGCAAGTTGACACTAAAAGGGATAATTTTGCATAAATACATAATTGTCTTGCATACTGGGCTCAAGTTAAAAATTCCTATATGCTCTGGAGTGCTTGTTTTTTTGCTGCTGTCACTTGTAGCAGTTGGGCAGCTAGGCATATTTATATCGATATTCAGGGTCTAATACCCATGTGCAACTGTTACAGTAGCAATAGCAATAGCACTTAGACTTATATACTGCTTCACAGTGCTTTACAGCCCTCTCTAAGTGGTTTGCAGAGTCAGCATATTGCCCCCAACAATCTGGGTCCTCATTTTACAGACCTCGGAAGGATGGAAGTCTGAGTCAACCTTGAGCCTGGTGAGATTCAAACTGCCAAATTGCAGGCAGCCGGCAGTCAGCAGAAGTAGCCTGCAGTACTGCATTCTAACCACTGCGCCACCGCGACTCACAGTAAGTGACTGGATGTGCCCATGGCTCCTAGTACTAAGTCTGCCATTTGTTACAACTGGCCTGCAGTGGTGTCTTATTGTACTAATTTGACAGATTAAAGTCAAGAGATTAAAAACACCATCTTTCCTTCTTACTAATATCTTTTGAAATAAGTAATTTGAAAGTTCAGGTTCTAACTCTGCATCCATTTTAAAATTCTATGATTGAGGTTGGTTGATTGCATTAACAAAGCCACTCTTTGAGGGTTTATTTTTTGATTGATGATCTCCATCAAGATTACATATGCAATTTACTGCACATGTCTATTCAAACTAAGAGCCATTGAGTTCTCTGTGCCTTACTTTCAGTTAATTGTGTACAAACTTTCATTCTCAGAGTTCATGTTGCAAACTGAACAAATGCAACCCAATAACTGGGTTGGGGCAGACTTCTTTCCCATATTATTTTGAAGTGGTTCTCAAAGATAATATTTCAGATCTCAATAGCGATAAAAGAAATTGAGTAATCTGATTCAGTGTGATGGAATGACATGAACTCAGTTGTATCCATTGAAACTGACTATTTATTGTTGCAAATTGATTTAAATTTGTGAAATGACCGTTAACTAAAAGAATTACTCTTTTTATATCCAGTCCTGAATGCATGTATCTTTTGTTTTTTAAATGTTAATGCCATCCTGATATTTTGAGGTAAGTTTGACAACAAATAAACAATCTATAGCAAAATCATGAAAGACACCCATAAGGTATAATGAAATTCTTTATTGTACAGTTAGCAGTGAATCCTTTAATGACAACATTTCCTCTTTCAGCATATGAAAGAATGAATGTGAGAGATGCAGATTCATGACCTGGGTGACAGGGTGACATTTGGCTATGCTCATGATTAATTGCAAAGGAGCAGAGTATTTATTACTTTTTATGCTCCATGTGAAAAGGCAGAGGCGTCTTCAGGGGACGTCAGAGAAGGTAGATGACAAAAAAAATCGGAATCTTTGACCCCTGTGTACAGGTGTTATGACATTGTATGCACCTACCAAAGAGGAAGGGCTTGTATCACAATGATACTATACTGAAAAAACTCTGAACCAGTAGATTTCTAAGAAAACAATGTATATGATGATATGGGGGTTAATACTGTATGTGTTTCAAAATGCAACACACTGAGTGTCTGTCCTTCCTGTCTTCCTTAAATTATGCCCATGCCTGTCTAGGATGAAAAACTACTCTTGCCTCTTTGAATCTGACAACTTGTGCAGGAACAAAAGTAATGTCATTATACTTTGAATAAATATACCTAAAGTTCTGCTTAGGACTTCTGAAAGAGATATCTGCCCTTAAAGATTGTTGGCAGAATTTTGCAGGCAGTCTGTACATGAATATTACAAATGAATACAGTGACATTTTGGTCTATGCTATTGTGAAAAATTGGAACTCAGTCTCCTACTTCATTGTACTTCTAGATCCATCTATCATAGTCCTTTTAAATGGCAACTCTCATGGCCTGATTGACACGGGATAGATTTCCTGCCATGAAGTTCTGAGGTCAATCAATCACTTGCTTGAAGTTGACCTCAGATGGTGAAAATGTGTACCTGAGGGTATTCTTCAATAAGAATATAGAATTCATTATCTTTCAGAAGCAACACAAGCTGAAGATAGGGTGCAGTCTTGGAAAAAGGCCAACAGTTATAACACCTTGGCATTTTGCATTATTTCATATCATGAAGGACTTTGTGTGACTGAGATATTTTGCACTTGAAGTTCCAATCAGCAGTGACCTGTCAAGTATAAGGTCTTACCTGCAAATCTTCATAGCCTATGTTTTATCATTTCAAAAGATAGTGAGATGGTGATATCAGAATACCAGCATTGGTTGATGCATATTTGTATTCCTTTTCCTGTCATTCTCATACAGTTTTAGGGGTTCTTCATAGCCAGCAGTAAAATAAAGTGGAAGACCCCCCAGGGACAACTTATGCCCTCCAAGATCCTGTTTCAGTTGCTTCTGACTGAACATGGAAACACGATCTGCTGCTTTTTTGAGGCAAGACTCATGAAAATTGGGCCATAGGACCCGACATAGGTTTAACATGGTTTTTAAGCCAAAAACACCTCTAAATCTACCTTTCCCAATATCTGAAAAACCTTTCCCAAAAAACCGCAAGGACTTTCCACACAGTTGCCAGGAGTCAACACTGACTCAAAAGCAAAAAATTAAAAAGGCTTCTTCTTACTTTTCCAAGAGAAGATAAAATATATTACAGTAATTCCTATTTGAAAAAAAAAATCTGTATGTGAAGGAGAATCCTGGAAAAAGGAATTCTTTCTCCTTTCCTTCAGAATCGAGTATTTGCATTATGTGATATTGGTGCCGGGTGTGTGTGGGGGGGAAGAATACATTGAATGTTACCATATCCATGATACCTATCTTGGAAATGCAAAAGTTTACTAGTACTGGTACAATTAATTATCACACATAATTATTTACCTACTTCTCTATCTATATGTAATCTGGACTGGCATGATTGCATGTAATGTTCATTAATAAATCCTTTTGCTTATACTTAGAATATGGACTAATAGTGACTGGAAGGCTATTTTACTATCAATTCTAATCTTCATATTAATTACCCAACTTGTTGTTACATATGCTTCTAGGATTCTTGCTCAAAAGAAGTAAAACCTGATAGGTAAATATTGTACTTCATAGACTACTGTAATTATATCTGAAAAGGTTGACATACCAGAGCTTTTGCTTTATGAAACATTTTGAAGTTCGTTGAGATTTGGAAATATTTATCAATTGTGTGGAGATAATATTGTAGTGCTATGGGTGTGTTGGGAAAGGAGACAAACTTTAATAGCAGTCTGGAAAACAATTACTTCAGAATGCAAAAACCTAGCTGTTTATGGATATTATGTGCCAGAAGCATATGGCTTAATTAGTTTGGGAACCCCATTGGTTGCCAATTAGTTCCTGTTAAACTTTTAAAACTTGTTATGCTAAATTCTTATACAATATAGGTCCAGCATAGTTGATGAAGTGCTTTCTCCTATAGGTATCTCCCCAGTGATTCTCCCACATGGCTAAGTAATGAATGTATTAGCATCTGAAAGCCTGAGAATTGGTCTCTGCCAACCAACTAGACAGGCTGATCATCTGGCTGGAATTAAAAAACAAACAAACAAAAACAACTGGGCACTTTTCCCATCATCCAGCTAATCAGACTGATTAGCTGACTGTGATGAAACAGATGACTGGTTTCTTGTTACAAATGGCAATAAGAAATAGATCATATTCCAAGGGCCATCTGGCTAGTGGGAACACTTGATGACCCCACCCATAGTTCTGAGGATATGAAGTGCCCACTCATGAACTAGTTAGAAGCCCAGGATAGGAAAACTAGTGTTCTTCAAGTGTTGTGGATTATTATAACTCTCATAATCCCGTGCCATTACCCATACTGGATGAGAAAGGTGGCAACTGAAATCAGCCAAATCTGGAGAACACAAGGCTACATTAAGAAAACGCCTTTCTTAATTTTTTTTTCTCTTTAGCACCCCTTCCTGCTTTTAAAAATTATGGCAGACTTCAAAAGATCTTTCGTTTGAATGGGTTATATTTATTGATATTTACCGTATTAAAAATTAAAATTGACATGTTCACTGGCGCTAGCATTTCTCATGATTATTTGATGGATTTTTAATGTTATATTCTTTTTCAACATAACTGGCAAATAATTCTTTCTTTCTGTTTTTTCTTTTCTCTGTGTTCTCTTTATTCTATATTAATTTCTATTACTTTTTATGTTCAATTTTAATAAAATATATGTAAATGTAAAAAAAAAAATACCTGGCAATTTTGATTTTGCAGACCTCGGATAAGATCTTGGGGGACTCCCAGAAGTTCTAGGTCCACACTATAAGAAACACTGCTTGAGATGAACAACTTTCTTTTAATTTTGCATTAACCTCTTCCTTAACTGCAATATGGGAGACAATGGATTTCCATACTGTGTTGTAAGAATATTGATTTAGGACTGAAATAAATAAAGAATAACTCTCTGAATTCAGTACTTCTGAATGAATAGGGCATATGGAACCTGGATATTATGGTTACATTTTCATTTTTAACATTGAACTTTGTCTTAAAGGCACACTTGCATTGAAATGTAACTTATAAACTCATTAGAAAAATACATTATAATTTTTAATAAAATGTATGTGAATATAACATACTTATCTATTAGTTATTCCTCAAAAACAGGAGATTCTTGGCTGATACTCCTAATATATAGGATGAAAGAATCCTCCAGAACTTTTTTCTACCATAGACTAACACAGATCCTAGATGTTTTTCATTTGCCACAGTGAAAAACATCTAGCATTTTTTTCTGCATTATTGTACTAAAGTTTAATTTCAGTTGGTGCTTTATTAAACTTTGTGATCTGGTTTAATATTGCAGAAGACTTGATAAGAGGACCATTATTGTGCTTCTTGTAGAGAGACACACTGGAATTGAGTAAAGTAAAATATTTTAGGCAACAGATGTGTTCTTCCAAGCAAAGGTTTGGGATTTCCTATTGGATTGTGTGTCTGGTTTGTACCAGACAATGAGGCAGGCAGCAAGTCCCAGAATGGCATATATATTGCTTTTCTGTCATATATGTCTGATAGCCATTGATCAGCATTGCAAGTCACTGGGGAGAAATCAAGTCTCTAGAATATCTTTGGCATATTTTACAATCTACTTTACAAGTGCCAGGTTAAAATAGATATTGAACTTCTAGAAGCTGCCAGCCTACATTCCCTTCTGCCTCATTAGCAGGATGACTCGCATGAATGTTCAAGTGAAATTGGATGGCTTGCCAAAGCAAGACCTTACAAATTTTCAGCTGTTTCAGGAACAGTATAGTAACTGTGTTGGGAAGGATGGTTGGAAAATACTAGTAAGTAGGCAAGTTTAAGAAGTATGTCTTAATAAGACCTGTATGCTGCTAGTGAAAAATGATGGAGTGTTATTGAGCAAAGGCAGATACTTTCCTTTTTTAATTGTCATCACAAGTTTTCATTTCAACCCCAAAGGAAAGGGGGGTAGTAGACGAATACCTTAACACTCTTTGACACTATTATAAAAATAAAAGCATTTTATCCAAAGCTATAAGCAGACATTAACAAATGGGAGCAAGACTTCTGGCCCCATTATGAGGTGGGGGGCAGTGATCCACGGCTGCCCATTTGCTCTTCAAGAAAGCTGCTGCTGTGTACAACAACGGAAAAATTTTAGCATCTCAGCTAGTGGCTCTCGTACAAGGGAAGTTAATTAGGATGCTGCTGATAATTTTAGCCTGGTGACAATTTTAAATCCTTATTGACAGACTCCCTTTGGACACTTTGGAAATAAGCATCATTTAGTTGTAGAAAATAGTTCTGGGTGTAAGTCTCATCAACTGAAAATAGTTCTGCGTGTAAGTCTCATCAACTGAAATCTGACTGTAAAGGAGAGAGGGAGGAAGGGAAAGAAGGAAAGAAAGAAGTTGTAGAGCACATGGTCAATCCTGAAGGGTTTCAATATGCTCATGTCAGCTCAAAATTGACACTCATCCTGTTTCCTGTTTCTCTGGCCCTCATTTACTGTTCTTGAATAGTCTTTTGAAGACTTTCTAAGCAGTTATCTGATACTTCCCCCCTCTATTTGAGAGGTTTTGGACTTCAACCCTGAAGTCCTACTGTAGGTGTACCAACAACTGAAATGGCCTGAAATGTACTCAACAAAGAGCAAGGAGGCTAAGGAACAAAACAGCCTGAACAAAGAAAATGTTGATACCGTATGACACAAAAACTGCAAGGAAATAAAAGGAGACATAAAAATGTTAGTAACTAATAAATCACTCAAATTTTAGCTCCAGAAACTTAAAATCTGGCCAAGCTACATTATACTCCAAAATTTTGTTTCTTGCAGTGGGATCCTGGGATCCTTGCAAGTAAGAATAGAATAGAATAGAATTCTTTATTGGCCAAGTGGGATTGGACACACAAGGAATTTGTCTCTTGGTGTAAGAGATGGAGGCATTCCCTTTTCCCACCATTTTTCAATTGCAACTGGTATTGGAAGATATGCTGTGCCCCAACCTGTAGATAACATTGAGTTTTCAGAGCAATAATCCTTAGCATACTTGCCCTGTATTTATTTATTCAATCTCTTTTAAAAGCTATCCAGGTTTGTTGTCATCACCTTGTCAGGGTTCCAATAAACACCCCCAACGAAATAAAACTCTGAGGCTAGAAGTTCCTCAAAGTTCCAATTTATTAGAGATGTCATGTTGGCAACATCTGGGAAAACCCGAATCTGAAAGCTTCCGGGTTTTCTCCACCCAAACGAAATATCTGCCCAGCACCCACATATCCATCACATGATCCAATCAGGTACCATCCAAAACTGAAGATGCCTCCCAGTCACTTCATCGCAGCTGCAGGGCACAGCGGCCTTGACTTTCTGGAAAGAATGTTATTTAGACTACTACATATCACCTACTCCATATAATCCCCCCTCCCATTTTCCCAGGTAGAAAATGTGGCAGGCCTGCATACAAAAAGGTAAAAGATGGCTTTCAGGCCTGACACACCTCATCTGTGATCCATGTACAATATGTGATGCATGTAGAAGTGATTTTTTTGGGGTCTATTTTAATTATTTTTTAAATCAGCTTCATTGGACAGAGAGAGCCAATACAGTGAAGTGATTAAGATGCTGCATCAGGAAGAGGAAGACCCAGGTTCTAGTCTTTGGCCAACCACAGATGGTCATTGAGTGACGTAAGGCGAATCATTGTCTTTCAACCCAAACTACTCAGAGGATTGTTGTAGGGAAAAAGAGGAGGATGGAATGCTATGTATGAACAGAAGACAGGATGTAAATCAAATGAATAAATACATTGGGTTGCCCCCTTTCTTCTGTTTTGAGAAACAAACTCCCCTTTGACTTCCTCTATTCTATGCACATTTTATATACCTCAATCATGTCTCCTCTCAGCCATATTTTTCCAAGCTAAAGTCCCAAATATACTAGCCTTCTCCCATGGGGAAAATGTCCCTTGATCGTTCTGGTTGCCTGCTTTTTCACTTTTTCCAGTTCTTTTATGTTCTTTCCAAGCATGGCATTCAGAACTAGACATAGTACTCCAGATGCGAACAACTACCTCAACTATCTCCTAAAGCAAAATGTCTTTTGGCTCAGAAAGAATGGAAGAAGAAGCTGAGAGGTTAAATGCTGGAGCACACATATAAAAGGTTCTGAATTATTTCCTCTGCTATTGCTAGCCAACAGGAGTGGCTGAGTGTAATTGGCTTTGAGAGTCTTCTGCTAAGATTAGTTAAATTCTGAATAAGATGCCTACTGAACAATGATTAACTACTTAATTCTGATGTGAACCTTGATGCTCACCATGTTCTGTTTTCTAACAACTTAGCAAGCTATAAGTAATCTGGACAATTCTATTTTCCTAATCATCAAAATAGAAAATGGTAAAGGAAGATGTCAAATATTAATTACACTGATGGCCACCCAGGAAATGCTTAGTTTACCAATGTTTTCTGTTAACTTGAACTTTCCTAATCATGATGATTCCAGAATTATGAAATGTGCATCACAGTGTCACAGTGCAAGGTCTGCCCTTTCATACTTGTGCTGCATGGGCAATTATATAAGGCATGGAGAGTGGCATTACAACATTGCAGCACACATTTTATTATTGGCCCTTTGTTTCCCTGTGCAAACACCTGTGTCTTTGGGAAATCTGTACAAAGGAGGAAAATTGGGAACTCCCATTCTCCAACAATATTTTTATTAACTAGAAGACTATTCTTGCAAGGTGTGTGTGTAAGAGAGAAGAGTACCTCCAGGGCTGTATAAATATTGCATTTTATATTTGCATTTACAGAGGGGAAAAGCATTTTCCAGGTGTTGTATAATTAGGAGAATAAATTGAATACTGTTTTACATAAGCTCATAGTTACAAAAACTCTCATACAGGCACTGTGTAAGTAGGATAATGAACTGGCAACGGTTTTACACAGGACTATGTTCCTCAAAGGTGTTCTCTAAGCTCTATGCAACCGTGAAACACAGTGAACATGGCACTATGGCAACGAAGGAGTCAAACTGTCATTCTGTGAGATGCTGGCTTTCTTTTTGCAAGGAATTTTTTATGGAGGATATTCAAGTGGCAAAAATCCAAACAGGGGCACATTTAACTGAGTTTCATGCTGATGATTGTGTGTTGCTCCTCTTCTAGATGGCCTCTGTGCCATTTAAGGCCTAATTATAAACCAAAACAAACAAGTTTGCTTGCATCATATTCGATCTGGTTGAGACCTTTGTCCTTGAATAAAAGTTGCTCAAGGTTCTTTCTGAATTCTCCATGAATATAGTATCCTCTGTTTCATATTTAAACACGGATGCTACCTTTGCACTTTCTGACCAAAGTTTGTAAAACAGACTCAGCAAAGTATAATGAGGAAAACTGCATCTCCACTTTGAGATCAATCCAGAGGAAAGCTAAAGAAGAAGAAAAGAAGAAGTTATAAAAGAGAGCTGGAAAGATCTGTTGTAACAACAAAACCGCGACAAAAATGTTCCCTGGGATTTAATCTCCTGTTGTAGGAGTAGAAATGAATCAATCAGAGAATGGAAAAGTTACCTAGGGACTGTGGAAGGCTGCTAACAAGCACAGGTAAGAAAGCAGGCTGACTGTTGAACTTTTGCAGTGCCAGTTCTGCTAATTGCATCTTCTGCAAATGCTGAACAATGCGATTTTTTTTTAAAAAAAAAAGTCCTTTGGGGGTAGGAATTTTAAACTGTTTTATTTCCCCCCAAATTAAATATGCATGTTCTTTGTTCCCATCTTGCTCCTGTGGCAGCAGCAAGACAATGTAATCTATGCCTTGGAAATGAGGAGTGTAATTAACACCTCTCCTTAGTCTCAGACACAAAAGGGATCGCTAAAATGAACAGCATTCAGAACAGAGCTAAGCACATCTCTCTGGCAATTAGAGCTTTATTAGAGCTCTGCGTTCATGATTCTCACCCATGCGGCCTCTTAAGCTAATGCACACAGCGTCACGTGAACGCTAATAACTCTTCCTAAAGAGGGTCTCCCAGCCATGCATCTGCCACTGACTCAGAGGCCTTTTTGAAGCAGGAAAGATCTTATATTGGTGTTCAGAGTCTTCTGGTAACACCCATGCCAGGAGAAAGCAGCTGTTACTTTGTGCAAGGTACAGTCTCTGGTCAGCTAATTTTTTAGAGGCTGTTGAGTATGTAAGACCATTGGATGGTGCTCCACATAGTAGTGCTGGACTAAGTATGATATAAACGATAACACAGCTAAAAGAGATCTGACACAAGAATTTTTTTTTTTTTTTTGGCAGGAGATGCAACCAGATGCTCACGCTCAGCATTAAGGGACTGATGTGACAAAAAGATGCAGTTGATATTGCATTCACTGTGATTATTCCTAATTAATCTGCTTATGAAGAATATCTTGATCTGCTTCAAAGTTTCTTTTCATATCAGTTTCCTGACAAAATTTGAATTTATGGCATTGTATAGATTTTTCCTCCAGTGACAACTTTTTCTACTGTTATAAAATGAGGAGCACAGGGCAGTGTTTTTCTTTATTAAACAACGAGTCAGCCACTTTTCTTGAAACACAGTCTAGCACATCATCTGTATTGTTCTTGGAAGGGACAGATCTGACCAAATATACTTTGGACATATCCAAGGTAGAGTGTTCTAACAGGCAATAGCTTAACTCTAAGCATTTGAAGAGCACTTTATTTCTAAATAACGCAGCCTGTCCTTTGCAGTGTTCCATTGTTTTGAGTGCAAATAAAGTTGTAAACTGCCTGAGTCATCGTGTGTGAGTTGGGCGGCCATATAAATTTGTTTAATAAAGAAATAAACAAATAAACAAACTAATGGGAACATGGCCCAGGGCCTTCACCGCATCAGTGCATCAATTGTAGAATGATTTCTTTTTTCTTTCCAGTAGATGGTCAAGGTTTTACTTTATCATTGGACCAGTCATAAATGAATATCAGATTTTATTCTCTATATTTGAATGTTTTAGTTTTTATAGGTATTGTAGGAAAAGTGTTTTGCTAGTCTATGTTGGCAAAAAATCAAAAGGAATCTGGTAATATTCCTATCCAAATTTTTATTTTTTGATGTCTTTTGGATTGTACATTCTAAAAAAAATATTTTATTGTACATTCTAAAATAAATATTTTATTATATTGTTTTACTTGTTTTTATTATACTTAAAAAGGACAAACATGCACTATCATAGCAAAATATTATCTCAGTGCATCCAAGTAATCTGAACTAGCCTTACTAGTTGTGATGTATTTATACAAAGAATACATCAAATTAAAACAGGACAAGTATCTTTAGTTTGTCGTAAAGCAGAATAGGTGAAATCTGATTGTCCTGTTAGTGTAGGACATGCCTTGATCACTTCCTGTTTGGATTACTGCAATGCACTCTACATGGGCCTGCCTGTGAAGACCACCCAGAAATTTTAACAAGCACAGAATGTGGCAGCATGCACAGTGATGGGTGCCCTCAGGTTTGCCCATATAATACCTCTCTTGTGCGAGCTGCACTGGCTTCCATTTTCATTCTGGGTACAGTTCAAGGTACAGTTCACCTTTAAAGCCCTATATGGCATAGGGCCAGGTTATTTGCAGGACTGCCTTTCCCTAAGGACATTTACTCATCTTACCAGGTTAGATAGGGTAGGCATGCTCCTAGACCTTTTCCCTTTTTTAAAAAATCAAATTTTATTGCGCTTCCTCCCCCATCATACATACATTATGGACATAGTGTTGTCCGGGTCACTTCTTATACATCATTTCATATACATAATCAATATACATCATTTCTCTGTTCCAATCTCAGCCATTTTATTCTTATACATAAACAGTATCACTAAGCACCCTTAATTTCTAGTCTCTTACAATAACATCAATTATTTACCATATTTCTTCATCGCTAAAAATACATCTCAAATTCCCCATCCCACTCTTTAACTTTTTAAATTAACATCGTGCTTTGAATTATCATCAGGATTAGGCCAAATTGCCAATTTTCACATTTCATCTATTAGTCTGCTTTACTATAAAAAACATACATTATCTTATTCAATTCTTAAATATATAAGTAACGTTTTACTTAGGTAACTATCAAAATTAATAATGTTAATACAGTTCCATCAAATAATATTTATATCTACTAATATATGCCCTATCTTTCTTTCTCCTTTCTGCTAACCTTCCCCTCTTTAACCGTCATCTCTTAATCTCTTTAAAGTTCCATTTTTATTATTTTTTTGATCATCCTTTTATCCCCCTCTCTTAGCTTCTTCTTCTTTTTTTTGTTTTTATATGTATTGTATCTTTTTTTCTGAGTCTTTTTTATCATTTTTTGGTGTATTATTTGAGTAACCCGCATCAAAGTTTCCCCTTGTCTCTTTCCACTATTTCCCTCTTTACCTTTTAATTGTTTCTTTTTTGGGAGGCATTTCCCCCTTTTCCTCTCTACTCTTTCTGTATCACTGTAAGTCTCACTGAAATTCTCTAACTGATTTTTATTTCCTGCTTCCTTTTCTTCAATATTAACTTCTTGCTTCTCATTTGTATTCCCCTCTTCCAACTCTTCTATTTTCTGTTCTACATGTTCCAACAGGTTTTCTCTTTATTGCCTTTTACAGACTCTTGCACATTTTCTAACATCACAAATAATTCTTCATATATCCAAGGCTCCATTTTTACAATTTAAGAAATTTTTAAAACCTTTAAATTATACCACATATTAGCTTAAACTTGAAAGTCTATACAATCTTGCTTTTCTTTCTCTTTTTATTTTCCAATTATAATGTCCAATTCAAATATCAGTCCAGTCCAATTAAAAAAATGTCTTCCACGGGCGAAGAAAAACGAAACCAAGCCGTGTGAAAAAACAAAACAAAACAAACACTCCTTAGATATTCTCACAATGTCCAAATTATCTTTTCCTGTAGTCAAGGTCAAGTTTTACAGCTGTATTTTCTCTTGTATATTCCCACAAAGTGTTGTAGTACTTTCTTCCCTCCAGCAGATGGCCCTCTCAGTTCTAGCTCATACAATACAATCCAAACAGCTGATTGTCAAAGTATTCAGGGAACTTGAAATCCACATAAAAAATGCTATTTCTTCCCCAAAGCCTTCCTTTAAGATATTTAATTTTCTCCAATACCAATTAAAAATAGAAGATCTTCTTGGGCTTTTAGTATTTAGTCTCCGCTCCCCCCCCTTGTGTTTTTCCAAACGCCAATTAGCCACTGTCTTAGGCTCAATGCAATCTTTTAAGCTCCAAATTTAAAATTCTCTTTTACTCGTGAGTTGGCCAATCTCTCACCTGGTTCCAGCACTCTGTCCAAACACCGCTCCTGCTCAGAACTTAGTCGGGTTGCCCCAGCTTCAGAGTGGCCATTGGAAAATGGCCGCCGCTCCGCCGTCGGTCTGAAGAGCTGTTTCTGACCTGCCGAGGGACTTGCCTGTCCCTCGCGGTCGCTCGAAATGCCTCTCCTTCTTCGCTGTCCCTACAAGACGGTTCTGGCCCAAAGACCCCCTGACAGCGGTTTGTCCGGCTGGGTTTTCTCAGAACTCATCGGAACCCGCTACTTCCCAACCAGTCTCACCGCGACGCTTCCGGTTTCTCCCGATCTTTACCTTAAACTGTGATGACCCGGGGCACAGCACAGAGGTAACTGTGCAGGCAGCTGGCAGTTCAAACCACCCCACAAATGCTCCCACATTTCTAGCAAGTCCCAGAGTCTCTCTCTCTCTCTCTCTCTCACACACACACACACCTCTTGCTGCAAATAGTTCAGCCCAACACTGTGAGCACTATGGCTGCAAAGCAAGAAATCCAGCAGGGCAAGTCGAGGAGTCCAGGAAACAAAGGAGCAAGGCAAGTAATCCAGAAATCCTGAAAGAATGCAAGGAATCCAGGAAAGTTCAAACGTAGGCACTCAACACTCCATGAATTCAGCATTTGTTCCTGACAAATGCCCCTCCCCACAGCATCTCCTTAAGTCTCAGTCTCTAGGTGTGCCTTGTGAAGAGGGATGGGGCGCTCTCCTCCCGAGTAGTCGGCTCAGTCTGCGCTGTTCTCACCCTCTCTCCACTCTCCATGCTCAAGGATCAGGAGGGGATGATCCTTGCTCATCGCCTGAGCTCTGTCTCTCATGTTCACTGCTTTGCCTCTCTTGGTCATCCTGCCCCCCTTCCTCCCTGCCTACAAGCCATCCCAATCCTGAAAGGCCCTGGCCTGACTGAGTCTGCTCCTCCCCATTTTCCTCCCAAGCCGCCCCCTCGATCTCCATCGGCTCCAGTTCCGGCATGTCTTCCTCCACAGAGTCAGGCTCCGACGGGGGCATGACATAAACATTGTCATCTAATGGGAGCTAGGAAGTGTACTTTTCTGTGATAGCACCTGTCCTATGGAACACTTTTCTCACTGAAATTCAGCATGTCTCTCTCTACCTCCCTAGACATTTGTGAAGTCTGAAGACCTGGCTTTCCTCCAAGGTACTGGGATAATATGAGGTGACTACATATCTGAAAGTTTGACCAGGGTTTTGTTTTTAATACATTTGCATTTTATAGTTTAAAACGTTTTATGCTGTTTTAATTTTTGTTTGGAAGCCTCCCAGAATTTGTTATAAGATGGCGGCTACATCAAATTATTTAAAATAAATAAAGCAATAAAATAAAATAAATAAAAATAGGACTACAACAAATGAGTCTTTTCTGTTCTGTCAGAAATTGGGGCTTGGGAAGTCATTTACATTGAAAAATGCAGATAAAGGTGAGCACTGACTTCCTAAATCATTTTTTTTAAAGCAACAGCCCTTATGAGCTTATGGGCATAATCTCAGGGCTGGTGATGCAATTCCCAAGGTTTCCAGTCTTGGTTAACTTCAGTCTCCATGATATCTTTTGTACTTATAGAACCTGAGGAAATAGGTTCTTTGTAGTTTGAACCCTATTACCTGTGTCTTGATTCCTGAGGTTCCTTTAGATAGCTAGGAAGAGTATTAATGTTATTCTGTTATTCTGTTATTCTGAATGACTGCATTCAGGAGGCCATCAAAACTTCTTTTGAGGGTAGATTGTTATACCATCTGTCCTGAAAGAGACAGTGGTGCGCCCTCTCTCAATCTATATTTCACACCTTTTGGGCAATTCTTGAGAATGGTCGAAAATCTTTTCTAGGTCCCTTCCAGTCTGGATTCAATCTTGGTCATGGGACAGAAATGACATTATTCACTCTGGTACATAAAACTCTGAGACCTTGATAGCAGGCTTTATCTTTTGTCCAATTAAAACTCTCAGTGGTTTAATATGTAGGAATTAAAGCCAATAGCAAAGATTCTTCTCCACTTCCACATGTATAATTTATATGAGAATATCTAAAGATGTGTGCTATCCACAGTGTCCATCTATTCCTGGGCCTGGGATTAATGTGGTTCTTTTTTAATGTGTGGATTTTGTAAGCTACTCAGAGTCTTCTGGAGTAGGACAGCCATATCAAATCAAATAAATTAAATTAATTAAATTAAATTACAGAGGTGTGGTTGTTCTTTCATTAATTCTGGTGAAGCTGTCAGTGTATAGTGACTTGTCAGTTCAAAAGTGCTTGTTCTCAGAGTAAAATTCATAGTTGCCAGCTATTTTGGACCATCTCTGATTGCAAAAGGGAAAAAAAAAGAACTCTTAAACAGGCAACCAGGTCCTTTGTGTTATTCTTCCTCATTTTTTCTCTGACTTAGGCATACTCGCTTTGAAGAGAGCTTAAGTGTGCTTTCTACTTTACTAATGGCTGCAAACACAAAACCCTGAAGTGGCTCCCACTGAAACTCTATGCAGGCCTCCTTTAGGAATAAAAGCAAACACTTTTGTGCACATACTGTGCTGTAGTGCTGCTTCTCTTGAAAGCTGCTCTCAGTAATACAATGTTTGATTATGATAACAGATAGGAACAGTGATTTGGATAGGAAGTTAAAAGAGCCCAAGTTTGAACTCACAGAAGGACAAATGATTGAGTTCACTGTCTGATTATTAAAACCTGGCCACCATCTCAGCAAGGGATTTACAGTATACCTTAGTCAAATGAGCAACCATTGGAAAAGGATGTGTGGGCTTAGGGAGAAGGTACTTGAGTAAGGCTTGCCATTAGACCCCATGCAATTACTTACTATGCATAATGAAGATTGCTTAAATATGAATGGCTGTTTGCTAAAACATTCTTTTTGGGCACACCATATGGGTTCTTAAATACAGAAAAAAAATATTTTTCCCAGCCCGAAGGAGTACAAAAGCAGGACCTGAGCTGAACATATATAGGCCACCCCATGGAATATATTCAGACACCTGAAATTTCAGACTCTTCAGGGGAAACAGCTTACAAATTCAGCCAAGTTATTTCCAATAAGGAACATGAAATTCTTGTTCAGATGGATTTTCAGAAAGTGATTTTAATTGTCTGTTCTATGCAGCTATTCAAGATAATCAGAAGATATGCTCACTTTATGAATTGGTGACTACTTTCAAAATATTTCCATTTAAGTATCTTTGTTTTATGCTTTGTTATTAGAGATGGATAAAAATCCATTTGTTCCACTCTATGACATCTTGAGGGACCTTGTTCTCATGCTACACTTCTTGGTATACTGCAAAGTTCTCTGCTTTGTTGCTCAAGCTGTATCACAGTTTTCCTTATGTATGCCAAATTTCCTTGAACAAGTAACAAAAAAGCCAATTTTTGCTGCCAAATTTCAGGGGCACAATTTATGGCCAGAATGATGAAATTAGAAAACTGAGATGAATTGTGGATTAGCAATAGCAATAGCAGTTAGACTTATATACCGCTTCATAGTGCTTTACAGCCCTCTCTAAGCGGTTCACAGAGTCAGCATATTGCCCCCAACAATCTGGGTCCTCATTTTACCCACCTCAGAAGGATGGAAGGCTGAGTCAACCTTGAGCCGGTGAGATTTGAACCGCTGAACTGCAGCTAGCAGTCAGCTGAAGTAGCCTGCAGTGCTGCACTCTAACCACTGCGCCACCTCGGCTCTTAAGGGATTGGGTCAGCCCTTCTGATAAGTTATGTTTAAACTAAACCATGATTCAGCACAATGGCTGCTAGCAATAGCTAGTAAAACCTTACTAGAAAATAGTAAGTAAATAGATACAAAGCATATACAATACTTACTCAAGTACATATACGCAAGCATGAATAGATTTCTTTCCAGAAATGCTGCAGTACAGATAGATCTGTGGTGGCCTCAAGAACTTTTATCTTTTGTGGATAAAAACATAAATATACATTTAAAATGATCAGTGGATTTTATTTTGCAACATAGAAATTTTTCTGAATTCATACTGCAGAAATAAAACAGTGAAACAAATAATGGAGCAAATCCTCAATCACATTTGTTCCATGCAAACAAAGGCATAAATATGGTTATCTCCGGTACTGACTACTGCAATAACCTCTACATGGGGCTATCCTTAAAGGGTATCCAGAAGCTGCAGCTGATGCAGAATGCAGGACTATGAGAAGTTTTGGGCACTCCTAGAGTTGCACATACAACACTTCTGCTATCTGAGCTGCATTGGGTTCCAGTTTGCTTTTGGATTCAAAGTGCTGGCTATGTCTAAAGCCTTTCATAGCATAGCATGGGATCAGATTACCCAAGAAATTATCTCATCCCTATTTTATTGACTCATCCCACCCAGCCAGCAGCAGGGTTGCAGACCCCATTGATTATAGAGTTTTGGTTGGCAGGTTCTAGGAAGAGAGCCTTCTCTGCCTTTGTCCCTGCCCTATAGAACACCTTGTCCCCAGGGGTGAGGTGGGCCCCCACCAGAGGTGGGTTCCTACCGGTTCAGGCCAGTTCTATAGAACCATTAGTAACTTGGCGGCCTGGGTCGCTAGAACCAGCAGCGACCCAGGCCTGCCACGCCCCCATCTTGGTTTTTGCTTCTGTGCATGCGCAGAAGCTTTTTTATAGTACTGCGCATGCACACGTACGTGTGAAGCATGTGCGGCGCAACGCCCGCTCGCCCACACAGCGCATCCCTGAGCGAACCGGCAGTAGGAAAATCCAGAACCCACCACTGGCCCTCACTCGCCTGGCCTTTCGGAAGAATGCCAAGACTGGCTCTGTCAACTTGCATGGTGGGTGGGTGGGTCTTAGAGTGGTATGCAACCTGGGGGAGGGCTGGTGATTTGAAAGTGCTTTCTCTGCCTTTAACTTTTAATTGTTCAATTACTTTTTTTGTTTTAATTCTGTTTTTTGATTTTTTAGAATATGATTGCATGATTTTAACTGTAAATCACCCAGAGGCATGCAGATGAGATGGGCAGTATAGAAATTTGATAAATAAATATTTCAAAACCTGATTTCAAAATCTACCAGTGGCATTAGCTGCATTTGCAAAACTGAGTTAGTGCCTTTCGTATTGGAAAATCCTAAACTGGTAGATGTGTTGCATAACAATGGGAGATTTTAATTAAAGAAAGCTATTGAATTGCCTTATTATATGCTAGGGCACCGAACTCTAATATTTCTTAATTATTTTCTTCGCAGCAGAGGGGGAAAGATGGGAAGGTCTCAATAGACAACACAAGAACTTATAGGAGATGATGGGCAGATCTAGCTCACATCCTAAATTTCAGGTCAGCCTGCATTTGTCCTAAAAAATCTTTCTTGGGTCTCCTGGAAGGAACAAATGAACAGGTGAATATTTTCATATGTATTATTCCTAAGGGAAGTTATCCCTTAAAGAAGTTAAGCCTCTGTTCAAGGAAATGGGGTGGGAGTACAACTAGGTACACTTAGATTAGCTTTCAGGGCTATGATCAACGCAGAGGGCTGAGGGATCCAGATTTCAGTTCCATGAAGTAATAATGCTAGAACCTTTATTTTAAGAAACAACGTTGGGTCTGCAGTTAATAGCCACTTTTTTTCTGACAGGTAACTAGAAAAAATGCATACAACTTTGCTTTTATATATGACAACCGCAGTGAGGAATGGTTGATGAAACTGATGAAACTTGCAGAGTTGGATAAATTAATGTCTTTGATTATAGAAAAGACAGTATCTATACTTATGGCTGACTGAAAACCCCTTATAGACTTTTTGCATGAAACAGAAAAATACTTAACGATTTGTAATTTAGATTATTAGAAAAAAAAATGGATAATAGAAAAGGTGAGGATTTTTTGTAATCATGGAGTAAGAGATGATTTTGTAATTATACTTTTATTTGCTGCAAAGGAAATTGGAAGCTTCTTTCTACATCTTTTTATTATTTCTTTCTGCACTGTTATTTCTCTTTCTCTCTGTTCTTTTTATTCTGCATTTGTTACTTTTTAGTAACTAATGATACTTTTTATGTTGTCTTTATGTTGTCTTTAAATTATATACACACATACAGTATGCATATATATGGGTATGTGTTTGTGTACATGTATATACAATGTGTATATACAGTGTGTGTGTGTGTGTGAGAGAGAGAGAGAGAGAGAGAGAAGGTCGCCTTTTCCTCACCAACAGTTTGAATATAAGTGCTTTTATTACTGATTTTCAACCTCATGGATTAACTCTGAGAAGTCCAGGCCCCATTATAAGAAAACAGGAGACCAAGTTACCAATTGGCAGCAATGTGATTTGTTACAGCACTATCTAGGAATCTAGAAGCCATTTATGCTGAAACATCTGTTGCTCAAAACCTTTGTCTTATTATAATCAATTGCAAGATAATTTTAATCAATAATCCCAAGGGAGACTAGGAATCTCTGTAGCCCAAAAAATGTGAAATAAGAATGATCTCATCAGCATACAGTGTTGTGGTCTGCCAGCTGCCAGCAGAGCTGGCAGCAGACTCGGACGAGGAGGAGGTTGGGGAGGAACTTGGGCCAGTTCTGGAGTCTAAGGAAGGCTTTGATGAATGCTCTGCATCAGAAGCAGAGATAGAGCCAGAGCCGTCCGACATTTCCCAGCCACCGGAGAGGCAGCTGCCTTTGGAAGCTGAGATAAGTGGGGAGGAAGAACAGCTGGGGCCTGTTCCAGATGAGTGTATGCACAGAGCTGTTAGGAGAGGAGAACAACTGAGGACAAGGAGTCAACTCGGGAAGCAAGGCACACTTGGACGCTGAATGGCCCCTCCCTGGGTGGGGAATAAATAGAAGGAAAGGGGAGTGGTGGTTGTAGGAGACAACCATTCGGATTTCAGAAGAATTGGCTCATCTGAGGTGACATTGGTGTTTCGTGCCTCAGAGACTGCTTGCCAGAACTTAATTTACAGCTTTGCATCTGCAATTATCGCAAGGAACTGATAAGGTCTGTTACTGCAGTTAACTCTTTGAAGGGCTATTGCCTGGACTTTTCGGTGTGTGAATGCCATTAATGATTATTGCCTGGACTTTTTGGTGTGTGAATGCCTTTAATTCACAGGAGATAATAAAGAGGGGGTTTTCAGGACAAGGAGTCTGTTTCTTGTTTCTGCTAAGGCTGGGTCAGAACATACAGCAGGAATTTTTTATATATATACATACATACATACGTATGTATGTATGTATGTATGTATGTATGTATGTATGTATGTATGTATGTATATGTATATATATGTGTATATATATATATAAAATATATATATATAACCCAGAAGCTTCCAGATTGCGGTCAACCATTTCATGAAAGCAAAGACTTTGAGATTTTCTCAAGTATCTCAAGTTATAATCTAGCACGTGTTCTAATTTTTGCAGCCAATTTCTAGTAGACCTAATACAAGTGCAGCAGGTAAAACCAATTTAAAACACATGGTTTTGTGAATTTATAGTGATTGTTCAGACAAAATACAGCATGCCAGGTCTTTCCTATGAATCGTTCTGGGATTTTTTCCCTGTTATTTGTAACATATTCAGGATAGAAAGGTATTCATTTGCCTTTGAGATTGGCCTTTTCAAAATATAATTATGCAAGCAGCATCCAGCTAGTGGAGACAAAGAGAGCTTCAGTTCCCCTTTCTCTCTGTTTCTGCCTTCAAAGAAACATAGTTAATTGCTCTATGGTCTAATTGCTTTACTAGTCCACGTTTAACCATTTCTGCCTGAAATGTTTATTTGCCCGGCCTTCTTTTACTACAAGCAACAACCTCAGGTTTGCTTTCATATAGAGCTGTGGTGGCGCAGTGGTCAGAATGCAGTATTGCAGGCTAATTCTGCTGACCGCCAGCAGTTCGATTCTCACCGACTCAAGGTTGACTCAGCCTTCCATCCTTCCAAGATTGGTAAAATGAGAACCCAGAATGTTGGGGGAAATATGCTGACTCTGTAAACCGCTTAGAGAGGTATATAAGTCTAAGTGGCTATTGCTATATAACAGTTCAAAAAGCTAGAATTCTATGAAAGCTTGTCAGACTTCTCCACATGCAAAAATTAGAACATGTAATCAGAAGCCAAACATTGAAAGCTTAAAGTATGTACTTTTTAGAATTGTCTTATTTTCCCCTACAATGAATTATCAAGGAATCTGCAACCCAAGATTGCCTACATTCATCTTTGCTTGCCAACCTTTTCCTCCATCTCCTTCCTTTTGACTCCAATAACTACCGACTAGCTTTTAGCCCACTTCACTTTTCCCTGCCCCTCCTCCAGACTCCAGAGTATGTAAAAAAAAAACACCTGTATTTTTGTGTCTGTTTCCCCCCACCCCCGACTCAGTGTGTTAGTTACAAAGACACACTGCAGGTTTAGGATATCATATGCCAGGATAATATACGGTGTCTTCCTTCCCTATTCTCTCAGCCAAGCGTTGGCCATATTTTCTAAATGGACCTGTTCACTATTTGGGTGTATTTTCCTAGCACATTGATAAATACTGTTCACAGGAAACAATGTAATATGTTTTTTTTTAAAAAAACTATTGAGTATTATTTTAATCTTTTGTCCCCACGTAAGTAGATATAAATTATATCTCTTCCTCTTTTCACTCTATACCCAGGACCAGCAAAAGAATCCTTTTTGTGCAAACTTGACAGAGATGGACTCTTTTATCCTAAAAATCTCTAGAGTTTAAATTCTCAGAAGTGGCTGAGATACTTCAGGGTATACTGAAGAATAATAAGTGATCAAACATTTTGCTGACCAAGAGAAAGAGATTCGGCTCCTTTTTATTGCCTTGTAAGCAATCATTAAATAAGGTTATGTCAGAATGATGCCTTTCATACTCACAACAAAGAGCACCACAGTTAAAGTTCTTTTCCTCGTGTTCATAGCTTTCTTGAAAGGTAACCCCATTTGGCATCTGATAGACTTCATGTAGTTGAAGAATAAGTAAGGTCTGCAGGATATTACTAGGATTCCTTTTGTACAATACATGGTAGAGTTAAACTGCACCATATAGGGTAGCACTATGCATTCTGCTCCTTAAATTGATTAATGGTGGAATTAACCTCTTCTAATACTTTGCAGTATGCTCTGATCTGGAGTCATCTGACCAATGATGGAAATGAATTGCCACTTTCCAGATTGATTAGTTATAATTAGTGCAAAGCAAAAATTTGAGACTTATCAGGAGAGATTGCTGTCTGAATGGAAGGCAGATGTCCTTTCCCAAAATCATACAATGTTCCCAGAAGAGAAGATTTCTATTAATAATGGTCAGCAGACTTTTCACATACTGAAAATTGATGGGTCAGCCTATAATAATCAAAAGCATTTATATTTGGTCTGGTGCAACTCCTTTTGCAAGTACAAGTGAATGCTGCATTATATTCTCAAATAATGCCCAGGATATCCCCATACATTTTATTACATTTTATTTAACAATATGTGTTTCCCTGTAACATAATCCTCTGTCCACAGATTTTATAAATGTTCAATACTGAATTCAGATATAAATATGGAAGTAGAAGAACGTTCCTACAAATGTAAATATGCTTATTTCAGTTGTTTGTATATTACCAATTGAAAACAAAATATTGGTGTAAAACCGAAATTTCTTTTGCAGTGAAATTGACCCCTAAAGGGTATTCAATAGCTTTAATTAAGAATAATTTGTTCATAGAAAATAAGACACTAATGTTAAAGGTGTTTTTTATCTAGCATTTCAAGTTGAAGACAATTGTTTGACATGTAATATAGGGTCACTACAATTCCCATTTCTCTCCTGCGCTGATTTTTTGTAAAATGCCTTTGTCCTGGGCCATTTTACTTTCATTGCACAGGTAGCTGTTTACAACTTATCTTTGCCTTGTCTGCAGGATCTTTTCTTCCAATAAGCAATATGTTAAACTAGGCAGGGCAATATTATCTGCAGAATTGAGGTCATAGAAATGCATTTTATCATTTCATCCGAGAGAAGAGAATCATTGATTTGATATGCTCAGCTACCTTTTCACAAATATCACTCTCCTTCTGCAAATAGTGATCTTAAATTATGTTCATAATTTCCTGTGTGTGTGTATATTTCTAAGATGTTGGAAATATTTTAATATGGTATTCCGTTTGTGTCAAATATTTCTGACTGTAAAGCCCCATTCAGGAGAGTGCTTTTGTGATCAGGACAGATAGCACACATCTTAAATATTCATTATTCATAATTTTTTCACTTACTTTGCTATGAACATTTATCTTCTTCAGGACAGCTTTCTCTATTCTGGCGCCTTCCAGTTATGTTGGACTTCAACTCTCATAATATTTTAGTCTAACCCATATAGAAGATATCAGATTGAAAAAGGATGCTTTAAAATGCTGCTCAATGTGTCACCAGCAGTGTACCCTATGGATCCAGCCAGATGAGATTTCCTGAAGGTGGAGGATAGTGTATATGAATCATCAATTGTGGTGCACAAGCATCTAGTGTACATTCTCAGAGATGGTGACAATTCCCCCTAAGACTAAGCAGGAGAGAAGAAACAGAGGGTGAAGACAGGTCTTGATGAAATGGAGGCTTTGACTAGTTTCTCTGTTCTTGAACTACATTAGGAATCATATTAGATAAAAGACGAGTAGTTTTTTCCTTTATTAAAGAATTTATTTTGCCTATAATTTACTTCCTACAGCAGTCTTAATGCAGCTGACAAATATTTCAGTCGTCTGCAGTAGTTTCAATAGCAACTAACATACCACAGGAAATAATAATCACAGCAATAAATTGAACAACAGATCAAAGAAAATGTAACTCTTTTTCTTTCTTTAAATCTAGGAAGAATATATAAAAAATGGAGGTGTTCGAAAGATGTCTTACCAGGTTTGTTTCCAAGCTGGGAATAAAGAACATGGGGAGTTGTTTGAATTACAGGTGAAATTTATTCTGAAAACACAATATACAATCAGCTGTTGGAACTACCATATTAGGTCTCCTCCAAAAGTCCTTTATATTAAAAAAAAACACTTTTGCCTTTCTTCCTTGAAAGCACATGAAAGTGCATTCTCTAACCATTGATCTAATGGTTAAGGCACTGGGTTAGAAACCAGGAGACTGGAGGTTCTAGTCCCACTTTAGCCATATAAGCCAGCTGGGTGACCTTGGGCCAATCACTCTCTCTCAGCCCAACTCATCTTTCAGGGGTTGTTATTGTGAAAAAAGTAGGAGAAGGAGTATTAGATATGTTATCTGCCTTGAGTTGTTTATAAAAAGAATAAAGATGGGACACACACATTCATTCCAAGAATGTGCACTTAGCCAGCATTGTAAGAAGCAACACTTTGCAGTCAGGCATTCTGCTGAATTGTGATTCCCCCCCCCCTTTTTTTTTAGTAGTAATCTCTTTGGGGAAAGATCTTTTTTTCTTATTTGATCAAAGAGATCATTGGTTAAGATCAGACAGGGAGGAATGTTTACCTGATTACTTTGGTGTTTTCTGTTGCCTTTTGATCTTTGTCCAGAATCTATTGTTATTTGTAATTCTGTGCCTTTTGTCCTGATTATGGTGAGAAGAATGTGTGAAGAATGTGTTACAAGGAAGAACTTGTTACAAGGAGCAGCTCTCAACTGCTTAAGAGGAATTGTTAGAAACAATGAGTTCTCATGTGTATACTGTATATATCACTGTCTGTCAGCTAAGCTACCTGTGATGGAGGGAAACTCCAGATTCGTTATGAAAAAGCCACATCTGCATCAAATTAGTGTTTACAGGTCTACTTTTTTTTTTTTTGAGAGAGAGAGAGAGGTGGGGTGGTCAGGTTGGAGAAGAAGATGAGAGAGATGGCAGACAATGGAGATTGGCAAGTAGAAAACTAAAGACCAGGAAACTGCTGGACTACCTTTATTGGACCTGCACAAACAAGCTCCCTCAATCTTCTATACTATCTGGCCTTGAAGCAATGTACCAGGCAGAGATTAGAGCTGGTTTCTCAAGCTGGAAAGTCAAGAGGGAAAAAGGGGACCAGGCAGAAGCTGCTTAGAATCCACAGCAGAGGCTGAAAGGCTTATGGAGACTATTGGTGAGACAGCGGGAGAATAAGGCTTAAACTGCTGGTACAGACTTTTTGGATAGGCATTTTATTTGAGTTCTCAGTGTGGATTCTTAAGGCTCCAAACAGTCTTTTTTTTGTTTCCAGAACTGTCTCTGAGTGCTTAGGGGACTGAAGAGAATCAATTTCACCAACTTCTCTATAGTTTTACAGTCCCAAAAAAGTGCTTTTTGTTACTCACTAGTCAGTTCCTTACCTCTCTGTCTACTCCACCCTACAACCATGCTCCTGCCCATCCTACCTTAGGCAAGAGTGTTTAGTGTTTAGTGACAATAGGATGAGCCTTGAATACAATGACTTTCATTGTACTAAATGTTCTGGGACTATATAATGCAAAGGTAAAGTCATGCCATCCATGTTAATTTTTTTTCAGGGGAGCTTCATTTCAATAGTAATGTATGCAAGTAGTAATATTTTTCCGCACTAGAAAGTGTATTGCGTACACATCTAGGTTGGAAAAGTGAGCTTCATCAAGGTGTTATAACTACCACTGGTGCATCTGCTTTTACTTGCATTGTTGGAAGGGAATGTGAGGCACTGGGAATGAGAGAAGGGACATTGGGAATGAAAGAAAAGACATCTGTCGGCTCTTCAATTGCCCCTAATGATTTGAAACTTTGGAGTGGAACATAAAACATCTTTTTTTTTTTTAACTCATTCACTTGGTGTGGGAATGTGCACAAAATACTGATTACCAATTGAAGGAAAGACTAGAAAGCTTGTATATATTTAAATAGAAAATTGAATTCACTAAAATATTTCTATTTTTTCACTTTATATACCACATAGTATAACATAGCAATGTAAAAGGCCAGAGGAATATTGTCACTAGAGAGGAAGAGATAAGTGACTTCATGACAATGTGGCTTTATTTTCTCCATTTCCAATTTTCTCATAATATTATGCAACAGTTATCAATCGCATACACCCAGTAAAGAATTTGGCATTATTTCATTTCCTGTGGTATGCACACCAAAATTTATGTTCTTTTCTTTGTCTAACTAATGCTCTAAGCAGGATAGATCAAAGAAAACAAGGCTTGGTGAATATAAGAACAATACTGCTCGTTTCAACTTCTATTATTGTGTTACTTTGTGAAGTTAGCCAAAAACTATTGTGCTGACTCAGTGTTAGGTTTTGTGTCATATTGAAGTAATTTCTTAGATTGTATTGCAGTACATCCTACATATAGTATATTTCACAGGTTTTCCTGTGAACAAGTATATTAGGAGGAAGATACATGCATGGGTTGCATATTTATGGCTGAATTTAGTGTTGATTAGCATTTGCAAAGTATTTAAGACATGTTACAATTTGCCCTATGGAATACACACATAAAATTTCAGACAAAATTTCCTTATATTTGTGTATAAAGCTTTTGGATAGATGGATGAATAATGATAGATGATAGATGATAGATAGATAGATAGATAGATAGATAGATAGATAGATAGATAGATAGATAGATAGATAGATAGATAGATAGATAGATAGATAGATAGATAGATAGATAGATAGATAGATATGATAGATCAGTTTAAATTCTTAAATGCTTCTTTGGGGAACAGTTCAAGGCTGCTGATTTCTGCATGCCTTTCAGTTTCTCTTTATCATGAAATAATTTCCCAGTGCTATGGTTTCTAAACTGCATTGGGAGAAACAAAGCAACGGGGTTTGAAGATTGGTTCCAACAGACAGCAGTCTGGCAGAATTGCAAGTTTAACCTCATTTTAGTATTTTAGTATTTAGAGATTGCTTTCATGCCCAGCAAACATATGAGAAGAATATAGATTTTTTTCCTGAGTATACTGAACTCAGAAGCAATAAGTGGCCACTAACGTTGAACTCTACAGCTGCATGCATAGATAAATTATTATTTCTCTTTCCCTACGTGTGGTACAGAAATAGTGGTAAAAAATGGTTTTATATCAACACAAAGAATGAACAGCTATTCAAGTAAAACTGACCAATAAAGTCAAAATAGTAAGTCTATTTCCAAATTATACCTCTTTACAGAAATCATGATGTAGCTCTGCACTTCTTTTATTTCTCCCCCATCTGCAACTAACACCAGAGACAGTAGAACATAAGGGATTTGACAGAGATTTGGTGGGAAATGATCTGTTTTTCTTTGCAGACATTTGCCCATTTGCCTACAAAAACCATCATCTGTACCATCTGGATTCCATACTGATCCAGTAATGGGAGGAGGAAGGATAGAAGGGAAAGGCAACATACATTTTGATATTTTATTTTTGCACCTTTAATATCATTTAATATTATAATATTAATATTATTAATTTAATATTATGCAGGGATGCCCAAGCAACTTTTGCCCAAATGCATCATTGAGTCAGGGCAATATGAGTTGCTGCATATCAACAAAATGCATGGTCACTGCACAAAGTCACTTCATAGATGATACAAGATACTCTGTCCAAGGTCCTGAAATCAGAGGACTTTTTATCAACCAAAGTTGCTGAAGATCAACATGATCCAGATCAGGGTTTCCCAAATTTGCCAGTATCAACCATAGTTCCAGATTGATGGAACTATCCAACAGGGTCACTATTACTATTATTATTATTTGTAGTATTTTTAATAAATATTATTTTACCTAATAGTAAAATATTTGTAGTATTATACAGTAAAGTAATATTTATTAAATAATTTTCATATAAGAAATAATTGGGGGGGGGGCTAATGAACAATCCAAAACTTCATAAAGGGATTGATGAGCTGAAGAGTTTGGGAATCCATGCTCTAGATAATGGCTGTCCAGATTTGTCCAGTTTAAACAGACTGGGAAAATGGTTTTTGTGAAGTTCCAAGGGTAAGCCAAATATAACAACACATTTGGCTAATTAGATACTGTAAGTGTGTGTGCACATGGTTGTAGAGGCAGATCATTTTAAAATCTCAACAAAACTATAACAGAACAGGAACGGAATAATTTCACAGGCACAAAACTCAATCTAGTTTGGCCATCATTAGTTTAACAGGGCTGTAAGAATTATTCTGCATGAAGAAAACTTATGGCTGTTCATCATTAAATCATATAGATTTAATTTACAAATGAAAAATCCAAAATGCAGTTCCTTTCGATATCTATATGAAACGATGGAAGTATCCAACTTAGATGCACTATTCATTTGCTCAGGTATTACATTTTGTCATGTTTCTTCAACAGATTCACTGATTTTCAAGTGCCATTTTATTCAGGTACCACTTCAGATTTGATTTCCCCCCCAATCAGCTGCCTCCACATTCTCCAAATACTTATTATATTTCAACTATAGCTGAAATGGGAGATATGTCAGATTCCTATTTCATTCAACTTGTCTCCCCACTCTCAAAGGGAGAATTTTTAAAAAATCACATACTCTGAAATCCCACAGTTCATTCTTATAACTGAGCACAAGTAGAATAGTTCAAATAAATTGCCTGGATGGATTCTGTGAGGGAAACCATTCCAAGTTCTTCAAATTAAGAGTGCACTTTCCCTGTAATGGTTATTTAGATAACTTTCATATAAATAAAGAATAAACACACACAAATATATATTAAAACAGTATAAAAGAAAATATCCCCAGTAGTACAGAGCGCAGCTGAGCACTAATGTCATGTTTTATCTTTTGTTTGCTTGTGTCTCATTTTTATTATTTTTACAAATAATTCAAGGTGGCAAACATATCCAACACTCCTTCCTCTTATATTTCCTCACAACAACCCTGTGGGGTGGAATGGGCTGAGAGAAAGTGACTGGCCCAAAGTCACCCAACTGGCTTTCATGGTTAAGGAGGGACTTAAATTCACGGTCTCCTGCTTTCTAGCCTGGTGTCTTAACCACTAGGCCAAATCAGAGGTGGGTTCCTGCCGGTTCGGACCGGCTCTATAGAACCGGTAGCGGGAATTTCCCCCTGCTTGCCAAACTGGCAGCGCTGGCCGGTTGGACACACCCCCGAACCGGCTGTCTCGGCGGCACCGTAGGCGCTGCCATCTTGTTTTTTGCTTCTGCGCATGTGCAGAAGCTGGATTTTAGCACTGCACATGCGTGTGCCCCCACGTGGTGTGTGTGCGTGCGTGCAGTGCGTGAGGAAGTGAACCAGCAGCGAGGTAAGCCAGAACCCACCCCTAGGCCAAATCTCTTCTGTTGAAAAAACACTCACAACTCATTAATGAAAATTCAGTTTGCAATAGTGGCGAATATTTGTAGCTCTGGGGTAGAATGAGGGTGAAGGTTCATTCTCTGAGCTTACGGGTTGGTTTCCAAATGTTTCATTACCAGGCTAGGTAACATCTTCAGCGGAGTTAAGGGTATGTCAGTGTTCTTCTGTTTATAAGGGCTTCGGGTGTTGGTGTTGGTGTGTCAAGTGAGGGTCTTGTGATGGGTCTTGTGATAGGGAGGTTACATCAGGTCAGGGTCATTGGTAGGTGAACTGCTGGTGGGGGTGTGCATGGGTTGGTTGAGGGTCAATATTGTCTATGGTTGGCTGTGTGGTTGATTTGGATTATGGGGGGTTTGTAGGCTGGTGTTGTGGCCCGCCAGCAACCCGTGCAGCTGGCTGCGGACTCCGACAGAGAAGATGCTGTTGTGGTGATGCGCCAGCGGCCTGTGCAGCTGGTACCTGAGTCGTACAGTGAGGAGGTTGGTGAGGACTCGGTGCCAGAGGCAGAGATTCAGCCAGGGCCTTCAGAACCTCCAGAAGCTCCCATCAGTGATGAGGAAGAAGAGGAGGAGCCTATTCTTAATGCACGGGCACACAGAGCTGCCAAGAGGCAGGAGTGGCTACTCAGCAGGAGGTCTCCTCGGGATTATCAGCAGAGTTTAGGGGATGTCAGTGTTAGTGTTCTTCTGTTTATAAGGGCTTCAAGTGTGGGTGTGTCAAGGGGTGTGTGTCTTGTGATAGGTCAGCTGTGAGTCATCAGTGAGTCTTGTGATGGGTCAGCTGTGAGTCATCAGTGAGTCTTGTGATGGGTCTTGTGATGGGTCTTATGATAAGGAGATTACATCAGGTTAGGGTCATTGGGAGGTGAACTGCTGGTGGGGGGGTTGTGTGAGTTGGTTGAGGGTCAGTGCTGTCTCTGGTTGGCTGTGCGGTTGATTTGGATTCTCAGGGGTTTGTAGGTTGGTTGTAGGTCAATGTGTCTGTTGAAGGAATTGCTTGTGGAGTGCCAGGCTTCGATGAACTCACAAGCATGGCGGGTGTAACGTGGCCAATGATTTCTGTGTTTCTCCAATCAAACTGGTGCTGTTTGGTGTCAGTGTGAGTAGAGACTAACGATTTGGGATCGTGGCATTCAACTGCCAGCCGGTGTTCACGGTGTTCATTGATGTGATGTTTGTCCCACGTAGAATTAGTTGCAATGGTTACAGTTGATTTTGTAGATTACATTGTTTCTTTCATCCTTCTGTATCTTGTCTTATGAATAATTCCTGGTGGAGTGTGGCTGTGGGTTTGTGGGCTATTGCTATTCCTAAGGGTTGGAGGATTCTGGCTGTCATTTCCGACACCCAAAATTCAGTTCTATGATCTATTCCTTATTATATGAAATGAGAAAACAATTTCATACTTGAAATCAAATCTGATATCAACAAATATATTTGGAAGACAATTAGAATGCAGTGGATAACATGTCTTATGACTGAACTAGTCATAAGAGTCCTTCGGGAGTTGGGCGGCATACAAATTTTGCAAAATAAATAAATAAATAAATAAACTATAGTTATTTATCTTCAGTGTTGCACTGCAGAGCTTCTGAAAATGCTTAAGGGATTTTGGGGGAGAAGGGTGATGATCTTCACAACTCTTATTGTATCGGCAGATTGACATCCAGTGACCCTGTTTCAAGTGATCAGGTCCCTCTTAGAAAGGGGGGTTAGTGCAGGGCCAGTGTGAGGAATATTCCCAGTATCAGTTAGACACGTCACTTGTTTTCCTTTGGAGTTGGATTGATCATCCCTTTTGAGGTGACTGAGATGCATCTGAGCTCTATGGGAGGAATTTGAACCAGCTGATCCCGAGGAATTGGATAGGATCCTTCCAGTTGTGAGCTTAGACACCTGTGTTCCTTATTGATCAAGGTCTCCTAGTTGATCAAAATCTCCTGGGAGGTAGCATGTGGTTGGGTCCAAGCAGTGGTTAACATCTCTTTGCAAGAGGGGAAGGTATCACTTGCCTTGAAAGAGGTGATGGCAGGTCCCTTTCTCTAATCTTTTTTTAACCTCTCTATCCAGGACTGTACTGTATATGCTTGCACTATTTCCTCAGAGACTGTTTAAATGTTTCCTTTTAATGAAGGACTGTATGTTAGAGATCTGCCTCCTCAGAACTGAGCATCACAAAAGAGTACAATAGTAATGAGTAACTGTCTATTAAAGTGACTAAAGAGGAATGGGAAGAGAAAAGTGGCATTGGAATGCCAGGCGGAGATCTGCAACAAAAGAGATTATTGACAGAACCAATTGGGTTTCTCTGGAAGGAAAACTGGTTGTTAGAGGTTGCTTTAGAAACTATTGAACTGGGAGAAACTTGTCAACATTAATCCATATAAATGATTGATTCTAGAATCAAATCCATTTTGATTTTAAATGACTTTTTTAAAACACCTAAATTGTTAATTAAAAAAACTATCCTTAATTCTCATGCCATCTAGGCAGAAAACATTTCTTCAGTGACCTCTTCTCTATCACCACTTAAAATTTAGCCTCAATATATTTCATCCAAATCTCTTTTCTGGATGTTATGAAACACTAATGTTTTAATGAGTACTCCATTAATGTTTAATCAGTAATATGCTTTTAAATTGTCAAATCTGTTAACTCACTTCTTATATAACTTAAGCAGCAAAAATACATAAATATTTAACAATAATTTGATCTGCTTTACATTTCACAACCTTTAATTCTGAGAATCAGAATCTGTCAAAACTTATTTTGAACTGCAGATTGCAATTTTGTGGATGTTTAACCAAAAGTAAAATCAACAACTAATTATTATACCTTATTGGACCACTAAGATATTTTTACTTAAAATTCTAAAGAGGTTTCTTATATCATAGCTAGCATCCTGAAAAACCATTTGTGTATCCACAGCGTGCAAAAATAGGAGCATTGGCTCTATTATCTATCTGGCTTGTTTGTGCACTAGGAACCTTTTCTCTTCCATTATTCCAGCAGGTTTGGAAACAACAGGTTACTTTCTTGAATTCTAATGGAAGAACAAAAAATGCGGAACATCATTGCACTTGAAGGCAAGTTATACAAGATGATGGCTATGAGAATGTAGAAGTGATAAACATATACACATATTTTATTGAGCATTAATACCATATCGATCCAATTTTTATCCAAAAATCAAGGGGGTGGGTAGTGTGTGCGCATGCGTGTCTTTGAGTCAGTTTTGAGTTCTGGTGACTGCTTTGACATCCCTGAAGTTTTCTTGGTGAGGTTTTTTTGAAGTGATTTGCCATTGCCTGCTTCCAAGGCCTGAGAGTGTGTGTGACTGGCTCAAGGTCACCCAACTGGCTTTGTGCCTAAGGTGGAACCAGAACTCATAGTTTGTCATTTTCTAGCCTGGTGCCTTAACCACCACATCACAACATGCTACATGTTATTTATTTACATCATCCTAAACTTATTACTGATGGTCTTTTTCCAAAGCATGTTTAATTCTACCCCTTCTCCATTTATGGCTGGCAAATACAAAGGAATCCCTGTGGTGCGTAGGCAGTGCCCTTGTGCCACTAATGAGATGGAAACCCTAAACATGCTTTTCCAAAATGTAAATTCTAAGCAGAACTAAGCTCTCAGTTAATTTGCCCTCTAATGGAAACACTGCCTGGCTGCCCCAATTAGCATTATCTAAAAGTTTTCTTAAATGACAGGTGTCCTAAAACCACCTTTTTAATTGCTAAGTTTTGTGCTTTAGCCAGAAGACTGCATCATAATCAGATTTGTTAATAGAATTATAAGAAGTACAACTTGGAAAATTAAATTTTTGGATGGTATTCAGATTGTTTTAACTTATAACATACTGGTCTTGAGCCATAATAAAACTATTACTACTTTATGATACATATAATGAATAGAAATTGAACAAATAATTTATGCTGTGATTTCTTAAAAATCAAGCAGATAAAACACTGTATGAAGGCTATTGTAAAATCATCTGAGAATACTATAAATGATAGTATTTTAATTTCATTAATTTTAATTAATGCATACAGACCCCCCATCTTTTTATCTTTTGTAGACCCCCTTTATAGTGGTTTCTTATCATATTTAGATAGGAAACACACAAAGTTTATAACCCAATACCTAAATTAGGTATAAGGACATTCACTTACAAAAAACAGAAAAAAATGCCAACCTCAACCTTATGCTTTGTGTCAATATCACACCTACAGTTTCTACCCATTCTCACTCTTGCACACTCCTAGTACAGTACAGTCCCATGTATTCTCCTAATCCAGTAGAGAATTTATGCTGACATGGCAATCTAACAGCAGCACCATATGAAAGTCAACAATCCATCTGGTGGGATCAAATTTTAGCTATAATCATAGACTTTGCAGTTCCGTATTATGACGGCTCAGATCTATTATAATCTGCCATGCTTGTGGAACATATTACAGAATTGGTTCTTTTCTGTTTTTCAGTTTGGAGTATCTGGAATTGGACAAAATTATATATGCTAAGAGATGTTTGCTGAGCCCAGAATTAAATTGCCCTAAAGCTTAGTATTTTACATTATGTTACAGTGGAATTATTTGTAGAAGAATCATTTTCTTTTGTCAATTGCTATATTTTTTTAATATCTTTAAATTTGATAACATCCTCATTTTAGAAACTGAAATAAAAATTAAACATCCCTAGGAATATAAAATAAATATAAATAATAGAATTTCAGAAGCCCTGGTAAAAGATGAAGAGTAACAATAAAATGTAAATGCAGCAGTAAAAAAGAAGCATTGTACAGTAAAATGAATAGGTGGGCAAATACTGTATCATTGTTTGGCCTGACAGGAAATATAGAACATGGTTGGCTCTCGGGTAAAGTTATCAGAAAAGGAATGGGATATCCCCAGATGGAAGGTTCTATCTCAAGCAGCTGCCATCCATCTAATCTTCAAAGATAAGGCTACTCAGAGAATGGCCATCGGAAAAGGTCTTTCTATCAGGGCATCATCTTAAAAGAATAGGACAGTTTTTGCAAGTGGTAAACTTGAGATAAACTTATTTAGACTTGGGTATTGAAAACTGATGATTTTATCTCTATCTGATTAAGTAATTTTTGTATCTTTTCTACTGATAAAATACAAGGCATTAGGAGTATATTTTATGCTATAGCTTTACTGAAACTTCTAGAACAACTATTTTGTGATGTTGTGTTATTGTACCAAATAACTGCTATTGTATTTTATCATTTTATACAAGCAAAGTAAGGCTATGATTTCACTTACTACTAATTCCAGTAAATCTGTGGAATTACAACATATATAAGCAGACCAAGAATATTGAGTAACGATTGTCATTTTCTGGTTCTCATTTATCAAGCAAAGGAAAGCTCTGGATAGTTACTATACCCTCCAACATTATGATTTTATAATTTTAGGGTAGCAAGAATCTTCACAAGTACCAACTTTTTATCCAGGGCAATAGTGTTATTATTTCTGTAATGGAAAAAAACAGAATGAATACTGTAATATATTTCTTCATATATCAAACCAATCTTCATCACCAGAACAATAGTGATACATAATTATAGACCATGCTGAAATGAAAAGAAACAGATTTTTGCTATACATTGAACCAATAATTTATAGCAAAAGGCTACCTTTGTTTGCCAGTCAGTTATTACTATTCTCACCTTTAAAATATCTGTTTCCCAATTGTTGGGCCAACAACAAATGTTTACTTTAAAAAACCAGGGTGTAATAACCCATGAATAAAAGCTATGTGTATAAATAATTTCAGTTTCTATCTATTAACTGAATAAAAATATTGTAATATAAAAGTACAATTGATTGTGGAGAAAATTTGGCTACTTGGTCTCTAAATCCTTTATAAGATTATAAAGATGATTATTCTTGGTAGTGGATAACTTGTAAACTAATGTGCATCATGTATTGTGTTATAATACAGTACTGCTATGAATTATGCCATAAAAAGAACCCATGTCATGATAATACGGTAAGGTCAGTAATATTTTCTTCTGATGTCAGCCATAGCACTGTATAACTTATTACATTTATTTATTGCATAGGGAAAATGGCGTTTTTTCTTCTCCTGATATGATTTCATGGAACCTGAGTGATTTTGCACTTGACACAAACTAATTTAATTACTCTATAACGACCTTTGCTTAAATGGAGGAGGGAGGGTAGTAAGAAAGAGTGTGTATGGGGATAAATTGCCAGATCCCACCAGCTTAATTCCTTCTTCCCTGCTATTTTAGTCAAACCAATCCCATTCCCCAGTAGCCTGGGGAAATGCTGAAGGTACATAACCATTAAGGGAGATAACTATTTTCGGAACCTTGTAATTTAGGAACTGTGATGATTTAAATCAGGGGTGGGCAACTATGACAACTTTACAACCTCTGGATTTCAACTCCCAGAACTGAATGCTGGCTCAGGAATTTTGGGGGTTGAGGTCCACAGGTCATAAAGTTGCCATAGCACCCACCCGTGATTTTAATTATAGTTTCAAAGCTATCACATATTGTCCTATGACACTAAGCATATGCTATACTTGCAACATTTTTTGTTCTTTTCCATCTTCTCAGCCTGTTTAGTATAACATTTAGTTTTAGATAGAATTTTCAAAACCAATTTGTCATTTTGTAATTTTTAGCAGAATTTAGTTTAGCTGAAAGATCAGCAACTTTTGGCTTGTTTTCCCCTTTAAAAGCTTGTAAATAATTAGGAAATAATTCTTATAATACTAACACTTGTGTTGTCTTTTTCTTCCCTCTTGGTATTTTTTCCTTTTGTACTTGTCTTTTTGGGTCTAATAGAATGGGCAGGGCCTGATTTACTCAAACGTTCCATTTCTGGATGAAGATTAGAGTTTGGAGGAACAAGCAAACGAAAGTATTATACTCTACATTTTGGATTTTTTTTTCCCCTTCAAAGTGTTGATCCTTTCATTGTTTCTCCTTTCTCTTCTGCCAGATGAAAACTAGAACTTAGTCAGGACTTTTTTGTGTAAAAACAGCTAAAAAACATATATTTGTGGAATTTCTGGGACCAAAGACTAAAATAATCTCTAAAATAATCATCAAAGTTTGAATGTGCTTATCACTGGCTGACTTGTTAGCTTTTGTGCTATTGTTTACCTGCCCATTTGTGAGAATGAACTTCCACTCTTAGTGTGGAATACAATTTCTACTACCCCCATTATTGGTGGGGTTTTTTTTTGCCATTTCACTGTGATTGGCCACAGCTGTTCCTCCAGCCCCATCAGCTCCAGCTGCATGTCAATGTCAATTTTCTTTTCCAGCAATTAATCATGTCTGACATTGCCAGTGCAACCTCAAAGACAAGAAGCTCTCTTGCTGTGTTCTCCTAGGAGGCACCTTCACACAGCATGCGAAAAGCAAAGCAAGTAATGAGGAGAAGATTCATCTGGCTTCAATTTTTAATAACTACTCTGCAGTGCAGCACCACAACTTCCTGCTGTGAAAAAAGGAACCCTACTCTCACCTTGGGAAGCCAATGAGTGTTTTTTTCCCTATAGAATGGCAGCAGATTGCCCTTAGCAGCAGGCAGCCTAATCCTATGGGTTCATATTGATTTACTCAATAGGATTCACTCCCAAAGAAGAATGTCACTGTTTCCAATGGGGATGAAGAGTGTGCTTCCACTTCAAATTTCTAGGTTCTACCATATCGCAAGATCTAAAATGGACACCTAACATAAAAAACATCATCAAAAAAGCACAACAAAGAATGTTCTTTCTGCGCCAACTCAGAAAGCTCAAACTGCCCAAGGAGCTGCTGATACAGTTCTACAGAGGAATTATTGAGTCTGTCATCTGCACCTCTATAACTGTCTGGTTTGGTTCTGCAACCCAAAAAGACAGACACAGACTTCAGAGGATAATTATAACTGCAGAAAAAACAATTGCTACCAACCTGCCTTCCATTGAGGACCTGTATACTGCAATCACTCTGCTAAACAAATTATTCCCTCTACACTGTCAAACTATTTACTAAGTCTGCACTACTATTAATCTTCCCATCGTTCCTATCACCCATCTCCTCCCACTAATGACTGTATGACTGTAACTTTGTTGCTTGTATCCTTATGATTTATATTGACTGGTTCCTACTATGATTTGATTGCTTATTTGTACCTGGACTATCATTAAGTGTTGTACCTTATGATTCTTGACGAACATATCTTTTCTTTTATGTACACTGAGAGCATATGCACCAAGACAAATTCCTTGTGTGTCCAATCATACTTGGCCAATAAAATTCTATTCTATTCTATCTATTCTATTATTTCTTGGCTCAACTATCAGTCATAGTCTTTGGTATTAACTCAGAGATTCTCACTTACCCTCTTCAGATTGAAGAGGATACCCTAAAGAGACAACAACTCCGTATTATTGTCACTGATCATTCCTTAATTGTACATCCAGTCCTCCAGAATGTAAAGCTTTTCATTGATTCCAAAACAACCAAAGAAAGACTAATTAAAAGTAAAGAGCAAAGAATACAAAGTTGTTGTGGGTCACATAGAAAAGAACTCTCATGTGTTCACATCGTATTTTATTTCCTAAAATGCATATTTATATTATAGCAACAACTGTAATCACTTTCATTGCAAACAAAAATATTTTTGGCTGGATCCACAAAAGCCTTCATATATATTTCTTTTGATCCAAGCCTGCAGTGATATACTATATAAAGAAAACATTCTGAACAGACCAAATGTTTTTCTTTGGCTGTAAATCATCTTCCTTGACAAACTATGTTGTCCTGGAGTTCAGCAATAAACTGAGGAAGGATTTCAAGAACTGTACAATTATCTAACCCACTATTTAAACAGCTTCATTGCTACAAAGACCTTGCTGTACCAGGAATCCGATCCAAAGTGATGTTATATTATAATAAAAGTACTAGCAATTAAATGTATGTGAGAAACCATGGCAGGAATACTAAGGAAAGATATTTCATAATGAGCTATCAGTGCCTGAAAAAATTGTATTTCTGACATATCTGAATTTGTATTATTCCCAAATTGAACCCAATGTGTCATGAGTTAAAGCTCTTAGAAATTTCATTTCATTTTGCCCCCCCCCCCAAAGAAACCCCAAATCCCACCTCAGTTTGAAAGGTTACATTAATCCCAAACACTTTTAATCTTTGGGTATGTTCTTGTCTTCTTTGTATGTTTACTTTTCCTTTTCAATTTCTAAGAAGTCTGGACATCCAATATCAAGCTGGAAGGAAAGAAGGCAAGCTATTAATATTCCATAGGCAACAGAAGGCAGGAAAACATTAACGTTTTCTCTGTCTACAGAGATTTGCCATAAGCAACTATCCAGTTTTTAAAACCTTTAACTTCCTTCCAGAGTCATTCTGGTTAACCTTCATACTGCATATCAAGTTGCAAATCTCAGAATGACATTTGAATATAAACCTAACATAGCAGTGTGGCCAGGGACTCAATTGAGTTAAATGAAGAATCTGTTTTTCATAAGTTATGTGCTAATTTATTCCTTCCCAAATATGTGTATGAAGTGTCACAGAGCTAATCACTCTTGAAATGTCTCAACGTGACTCTCTTCCCCAAATACAGCAGGAAAGCTTCATTTTGTATGGTTGTTAGTTTACAAGTATATGGATTTGTTATTACCTAGCAAAACCATCTACTAAAAACAACAGTAACTGCTTGGTATTTTCTAATTACAATAGTAAGTGATTAATCATATAGTGGAAACATATTTTCTATGACTTTCAGATAGACAATAATTAAAAAAGAATCTTTTCCGTCTAAACAGTTTCTTTTATTTACAGATTATAAGAGACCTACAACTTTTCCAAATCAATGTTCAGATGCTTGACTCCATAATCAACCAAACTACAAGTTAAGAAACATCTTAAATAGAAGAGTTTTTTTTTTAAAGAAAAGCTATTTCAAACCACTGGATGATTTACTGAAATAATGTCAATTTCTGACTTTGACTGAAAATTAGAGAATGCTACAAACATTTGGAAATAATTTTTGCTAGCAAGAATTTTTAACCTACGTTTTGACCTAAAACACTTCACAAAGCATGAAGTTTGGCTGTTGAGAACAGGGATGTTAGCTTGTTCTCAAAGTTTTTATTTTCAGAAAATAACACTATACTGAACATTAATAAATAATCAACTTGGAAAAAGAAATATATGGAAATAATTTTATTAACACAATATTCAAATAGTAATAAAATCTACAGTATCAGCTGGAAGAAGCTTATATGTCATCTAGTTCAAAGCTCTCTTCAGTGCAGTAACCCACCTATGCCTGGCATTTCACTATCAAATTTTCATTTGAAAAGCTAATATTACAGATTCCACCACTATTCCTAGACAGATGTTCCACTACTGAACATCTCTTATGTCAGTTGCTTTCTTGTAATATACAGCCTCAATATCTTTTCTGACAAAATACACTTTACATGGATGAGGGCTGAAAATTTAAAGGTTGATGAAAGATTTTGAGACTCGAGAGCTCACTAAATTGTCTGTTGAATCCTTAATGATCTCTCATCTTGTTTTCTTGAATTATTTACTGCTTGATTGTTGGTCTGGTATTAATCCTGGTGTTAATCCCTATTTATCTGGATTTTGATTGCTAGTGAGAAGGAGTTTAGTCCTTGTTGTTTCCTTTTTAGTTTCTGAAAATGAATAGGGGCGGATGAAAAGCAGTGGACCCATTCTCCTATGCTCCCCCCAAAAGAACATATCTCTCCATCCAATTTGTTACCAGGGACCCCAACCTACAACATAGCTAAAAAAACTGACAAGGAAACTCAGTCAAAACAAGTAATGCACACAATTTTCATTTTTACTTTCATGTTTCAGAACTATTGACAACAACTGATATAGCAGGACTATTCTAGAATGCAAACTCCTTACAAGAGTCACCATTAATAAATATTCTGACATTCATTTAATTTTTTTCCTGGTATCCTGATATTTGGGCTTAAATGGTTGGTTATACAAAGCTAGGCATTTAAATGACTTAACCACCAAAGAAAGCTTGCATTTCTGCTTAATTTCTTAAATCAGTTTGATCCAATTTTAAACATTACTTAGTGTACAGCTATCATTTATCTTGCAATTTGCTTTTTTGCATTTTAATTTGAACAGGCTAGGCCCAAGTAGGTTACCTAATGGTCAGAAATGGAGGATTCACTTCTTTGCTGAAAGATTATAAAAAAGAGATAGATAAATAAATAAATAGTGAAGCTCTGTGACTTTAAGGGCAGAAGGTTGAATATCACTGTTATGATCAATGGTGGAAAAGGTGAGAGTAATGATTAAATATTTCAAAATGTTGGAGGCTGTATTTCTGACAATGCTGATTATATTTCCCCTATTTATGTTGTTCTGATCATCTGCTCATTCATTTATATTCATTTTTGCTTGCAAGTTAGAGGAAATTGATTTTTCAATAAAATTCTAAATGATTTTTATAAATCTCAGCTTGTTGTCAGTATTCTCAACTTTATTTCATCTTCACATCAGCATATCATTAGCCCTCAAAAGATACAAAGAGGAAGTCATCTGCATGTGATTTAGAGTGCCATATTTGGATCTATTTATTTCCTTCCAAAATCAGTTATATCAAAATGGCATCAATATACAAAATTAGAGGATGATGTGGGATTATCTCTCATGACTGATCAATTTCAGGCAATATGATCTGCCATTTAGTTGGTCACATATTTTCATACTATACTTGGGCATAGTTAGAATGAGCAGCAGCACTGTGGTTTACCACCAAATAGATTTGTTAGAATTCACCAGTAGGAAAGAAACATATTGTTTCTAAGAAACATATTGACCATGGGTACAAAATACTTCCTTGACTCACAACAGGTGCATGATGATGGTGATGCTGATAGCTATATTTCTTTTAAAAAAAGAATTTATGGACAAGTCACAAAGCACCACCCTTTAAGCCTCATCCCCAATCTTGGAAAATGATTGGGGGGGGGGGGAAATTATGAGTAGCTTCAACCAGTGATTTGTTTAGAAGGGTTCTCGCAGCCATAAAAGGCAAAACTAACTAAGATTGTAGGTGGTATTCTGGAGCATGCAGAATGTTAGGAGCCAGTTCCACTCATTTTCCTTTAGCAAATGGTTTTTGTGTCACCAATCATGTGGCTGTTATGTTGTCAATAGAGAGCTCTTCCTTTCAAGGCAGTCATATTATTATTGTACACTTGACACACTCTTGAAGTACAAGATGGCTCCCAGGCCAAAAAGATTGCAAGTTCCAAAATGATTGCCAAAGCATATCTGGAATAGTCTTGGTATGAAATATAGGTTATTTCGGTTTTGTTTCCAAATTGTCACTCATTGCTGAAATGGATGAGATATTCACTGAAGTGCTAATGTTCTAAGATCTCTCTTCAACAGTCTGTGGAGGATTATTTTCTCCCTGATTTACACTGACTTTGGTTTTATTTTTATTATTTGTTCTTGCTGTAAAAATACATTTTTTCTGCCACTGTTATTTAATAAAGATTGGATAGCATTTGAAATTTTTTCCAACTGCGTTAGCAATCAAACCAATTTATAATTAACATTACCACTATTTGTTTTGAAGACCTCTGTGGCTCAGTACAGATCAACCTTGAGTTTTGGGATGTTTTGAGAAATATCCCAAAACTTAAGTAGCTCGGCTTTATTTATTTTTTAGGTGAGGTGCCCCAGGAAAAGGCTACATCGTTGCATCATAGATTCACATTCTCAGACTGAAGATGAGAATTCTGACCTCCAATCCCAGCTTGAAATATATTTCATTCTTTAAATGACTGCTTTACCTATATTTAGCTCTTAAAGTGCTTCAATTACCTCAGGCTATATGAAGGCAGGATAACACTGCTGGTACACCAAAATGTGCAGGTGAAGAAGCTTGCAGTTTAGGAAAGGAAAAAAATGAGATGGATCTATTTATATAGATAAAATAATAAACATAAGATATTAACTTCCAAAAGGGGATGCTATAGTTAATGAAGGACAAAGAACAAATTCTGGATATTAAGTTAACTTATAGAAATTCACAGGAGCAATATTCTAGATTCCATCAGATTACAGAGTTTGATGGACTTCTGAATAATACCAAATGGGGCATTGGAGGCAACTAGAGAATAGAATAAGAAACCCAGATCAGGGGAACCTAAGTTTGAAAATTAGCTAGGATTTTAAAATCAAGGCTGGACTCAAAAAAACAAACAGATCATCAGAATCAGTAGGATGCAAATTTGAACTTTTCAACCTGCCCACTGATTAACGTCAATCATAATAGAGCTGGAAGGGACCTTGGAGGTCTTCCAGTCCAACCCCCTGCTCAAGCTGGAGGCCCTATACCATTTCAGACAGGTGGCTGTCCAGTATTTTCTTAAAAACCTTCAGTGATGAAGCACCTACAATTTCTAAGGCAAGCTGTTGCACTGAAATGGAACTTGATTGTATAATTGATTGTATCCTACAAACTTGTACACAAACTTGATTGTAGTTTCAATTTTTATGTTACACTGATATGTAATCTAACTCACACAAACTGTGATTATAGTTCAGTATGTCATGGGCATATGGACAATGTGTATTTTTGTACAATTGATTCCTCAGAATGTATCTAGTTTTCTTGTTCCATTTGAACCAGTAATCAGCCATAATTAAAAGTCTTAAATGCCAACTGTCATTCTTAAAAAATCACACTCAGTTTGAATATGTTCTGGTGATACATTTTTTTACTGGTTGAGTAAAGACTGCGTTTGGTATACATGGGACTGAATATTTGCTCCTGCAAATTTTAGGGCGCAGCTTCTTAAATGTCTTGAGTACCATGCAGGCCAAAAATTAGGGTATACAGGAAAATCCTAATTATCATAGGATCAAATTTCATTTCTCACCTTCAGTAGCATGTTATTTCCAGTTTTTTCTCTCTCACCATTGTTTAAAACCTTTAAAAGGTTGTTGGTTGTTGGGTTATTGACCATCAGTTTACACAGAGATTTCTCAGAAATCTTGTTTCCTCTCAGAAATCATACACTTTGCATTATTTGGCTGTTCAATGCCATAACAGCCACTTAAGAATTACAAATCTTTGAGAAGTAGCTCATATTTAGGTATCGACACACAATAAGAAAATTAACAAAGATGACTGCAGTGCTTTCCAAGATAGGTGTAGCTGTGGGATATTTTTCTGGAAGTGATGTTTGTTCCCAAACATCTGGGACCTGTTAATGGCATTCTGCTCCATTTAACTGCTTTTCTTTTCCAAAACATTTGCCTGGGAAACTCACGGTGCATAGCAATTGCTTGCAGTCTTTTAAATTATATAATTTAACTGCTATTTTGCTTAAAATCATTTTTAAGGGTCATTTCTTTAGCAGTTCATAATTATCTGCTAGTTAGTGAATCTATATATATAAAAGCGAAAACCACTCACACCGTAATTACAAAATCTCCAGAACCATAAAGCCTACAAACTTGAAATTTGCCACGTATGTTCCTCTTGGCTTCTAGGTGCTCAATAAGAAAGGATTTTTCGAAATGACCATCAGAGCATTAGTATTTCCTATATTATTATTAACACACTCTGATGCTAAGGAGTTCTACTCCCCCTCCCCACCTGAAAAGAAATCTGTTCCATGCTCTAATGCTAAGGAGTCCTACTCCCCCTCCCCACCTCAAAATAAATCTGTTCCAAATTCAAAACACAAGGAGAGGAGAGGAGTTTCATTTTCAGTTTTACTTTCACAGCAGCAAGCAGCTTTACTACAGAACAGTTGAGCTAAGCCACGCCCAGCCTCCTTCCTGTCTCCTTCTTCCTCAAACAGCAAATACTGTTTGAGTTTCCAAACACCCCTCAACTCTTTCACACACTGACAGGATGCTAGCCACATGAATACCGATGGATGCTGGTAGACAGAGGCAGATTCCCCCCCCCCCTTATTTTTCTCCTCAGTTCAGATGAATCTGTTCCTTCTACTGTAACACTAGTTAAATGGAAGAGGCAAAAAACGCAGAAAAAGATTTACAGATGCGATTAGAAAAGCACAAGTAAGGGAAGCTGTATACAAGTATCGTCAAACTCCGCCCCAAGTCAGAACACAGGCTGTAAAAAAAGTATACATCTAATAAGCCCTATGTTAATCAGTCACAAATTACATCAGTGCCTTGGACTAATAAGTATTTGTCTGGTTTTAAATATGAACCTCAGATTGATTACTCCAGGGACAAGGTTGTTGATCTCGGACCCCAGTTACCCTGTGCCTGGTGCCATGCTCTTTACTGCAGTGGCAGTAAAGTCCACCTCCCTCCCCTTCAGCCCTACTCTGAACCCTTACACATCCTTCTCACCCACCAGCATCCAATGGCAAAGCTTCTGGAGAGCACTGAGGTCGTTTAAATGCCCCCACGACTACAGAAGTGGCTGTTCTCATTGTCGGCCAGGATTTTGAGAAGAGAGATATCATTCTCCACAACAGAGACAACAGGTTGTTACGAATCAGTGAGACGCACTGTGCCTATAATGCTCTCCAGTACCCTCTGATGTTCTGCCATGAAGAAGATGGCTATTACATCAATATACCTCAGTGTGACCCAAACACCAAGGTTCCTCTCAAGACCATGTCTGCTGCTGCCTTTTACAGCTACAGGATAATGGAGTGTGATGGCGAAGAATGCTAACTACTGCTGTTCCACAACCTTCTCAATCAATTTCTGGTTTATATGTATGTGAAAATTGAGAGTGAAAGACTCAATTGGATTCGTAGAAACAAAAAAAAAAACCTGAGAAGTGAGGAGTATGTGCACCTGAAGAATGCCATGACAAAAACTGACAGCCACTTATCACAGCTTGGCAAGATGGTTGTGTTGTCGTCTTCTTTCACTGGAGGACCCTGCTACATGCATGAGCAAATTCAAGATGTGATGACGTATGTGCGCCATTTTGGACGACTGGATCTGTTCATTACATTTACCTGCAATCCGAAATGGCCAGAAATCATACAGATCTTGAAACATGGACAAAAATTTCATGATAGACATGACATAGTAGCAAGGGTTTTTCACATGAAAGTAAAACATATCATGAAACTCCTCACTAAAGGTTGCATCTTTGGAAATACCAGGTGTCACATGTACTCCGTGGAATGGCAGAAACATGGACTCCCCCACGTTCATATTCTTCTCTGGCTAGAAGAGAAGAGAAGACCAGAGTCCATTGACAAAGTTATAAGTGCTGAGGTACCTGATCCCGACCTAGACCTAGACCTCCATGACATTATCAAGATGAAATGATCCATGGCCCATGTGGATCCCTCAATAGGAACTCACCCTGCATGGTGGATAGCACCTGCAGCAAGAAGTACCCCTGGCCCTTTTTGAAGGAAACTCAAACCGGAGAGGACGGCTATCCTCAGTATCGCAGGTGGTCCCCGGCAGACGGTGGCTTCACTGCCAACATCACTGGACTCGATCTTGACAATTGCTGGGTGGTGCCATACAACCCCGTCCTGTCTCGCACTTTCTCGGCTCATATAAATGTTGCAATTCAGTTAAATCTATAAAATACATCTGCAAGTATATTAACAAAGGGTCTGACCAGGCAGCATTCACCATTGAAGATGTGGACGAGGTGACGAGGTATGAGGCAGGACGATACATCAGCAGCTCTGAGGCAGCCTGGCACATTCTCTGCTTCCCTATTCACGAGATGTACCTTGCCGTACATCTCGAAAATGTCCAGAGAGTTTATTTTACTGAGGACAATGTTGCTGAGGATGAATAACCCTCCAAAAACAACACTTCTGGCCTTTTTTGACCTCTGCAAAGTTGATGCTTTCTCAAGAACCCTTTTATATTTGCAAAGTTCCAACTTACTACATATGGAAAGGCAACCAGTTCTGCAGGAGGAAACAAGGGAAGCCTGTACCAGGTTATCCGGGGGTGAAGAAAGATCAGGTTTTGGGTAGAGTGTACAGGCCAAAGCCATTTTATTTGGGATCTTAGGCCTGCCACAATTTATACTATTTGATTATGCATTTTCTACTGACACACCGTCCAGTAGAATGCTGAGTGCTACTACCTATGCCCCCTCTTGCACGAGATCCGTGGCCCAATGTCATTTACTTCCCTAAAAACTGTGGCAGGGGTACTTCAACCAACATTTCAAGCAGCGTGCAGTGCACTTAACCATTTGTCTGAAGTGCTGTAAGGTTTCCTGCCTAAGCAAGGGGTTGGATTAGAAGACCTCCAAGGTCCCTTCCAATTCTGTTATTCTGTTATTCTGTTACTTTTAGCATCCCTTCCCTCAGTGATTCTGACTAGCTCTCTCAATCCTTATGATGCTTTAAAACAATTAAAAATTAATAGGTGTTTTATTTTAAACAAATAGGAGCTTGTAAGCACCACTGCCAAAAGTGCTGAGTCAAAATGTCTCAGATGTTTTAACATTTTTAACATATCCATATCTGTCAGGAAATGAAACTATAGATGAAATAAAAATAAACACAAAGTCCCAGAGCAAAACTGGATGGCATGACTCTGATTCTTGCCAGTATTCTTTGGCAAGCCATGTACAAAGAAATAAGGACTTGGATTTTATTCTGCTGGTTTAGCAGATGCTCCTCAAACACTCTGTTATTACCATTTCTGATTCCATTTTAAAAATAATTAATATGACCTGATATAAAAATATTAACATAACAAACATCACATCACATCACATCACATCACATCACATCACATCACAACAACACAACACAACACAACATAACATCTTTAAAGAATATGGATGAGCAGCACATAAATCCAATAAATAAATAAAAAGAAATAAAAACTAACTAAAATTGTTACAAATTAAAGAAAACAAAGGAAAAAAGGAGAAAAAGAAAGAGAAAGGGTACAAAAAGAAAAGATAAAACAAAATAAAATAAAAAGAAACTTCTGATTTACTTTACAGCAAATCTAAGTGTAATACGTACCTTACTCTATGTATGGCATGGTATGATATGGGTACAAAAAAGGCCCACTTTTTTCTATTATCTTCTTTTTTCTAATCATCAAAATCACAAGTCATAACTGCACTTTTTTCCATTTCATGCAAAAAGTCTATAAGGGATTTCCAGTCGGCCATAAATATAGATGTTGTCTTTTCTTTAACCAAGGAAGTCAGTTTATCACCTCTGCAAATTCCATCATCTTCATCAACTATTCATCTGTTGTAGATAGTGTGGAACCTTTCCACTTTTGAACATACAATAATTCCACTGAAGTTGTCATATATAAAAAGAAGGGCACATCTCACACATCTAAGAGCCGAGGTGGCGCAGTGGTTAGAGTGCAGCACTGCAGGCTACTTCAGCTGACTGCTAGCTGCAGTTCAGCAGTTCAAATCTCACCGGCTCAAGGTTGACTCAGCCTTCCATCCTTCTGAGGTGGGTAAAATGAGGACCCAGATTGTTGGGGGCAATATGCTAACTCTATAAACCGCTTAGAGAGGGCTGTAAAGCACTATGAAGCGGTATAAGTCTAACTGCTATTGCTATTGCTATTTTTCTAGCTGTCTGTCCATTAGAGCTGAAAGAAAATCCTTTGTTTCAATTGTATATTATTCTTTAAACTCTTCTGAATTAGTGTGTGTGTGTGTGTATGTGTTCAAAAATTTGGGAGTTTTTTTACTTGTCCACCAGATGTGATAAAATGTCCCTTTATAATGTTCACATTTCCAAATATATTCTAGGTAAAAAAAATATCTTACCATATGTGACTCCTTTTAAGTAGCATTAATGCTAATTTTGCTCCCAATTAAGCTATAGCTATCATTAGGCTGTGTCAGCTCCTGGAAAATGCCCCAGTAAATTAGTCAACCCAATTAAGATAGCTCCCAGAGAAGATGCTTCATGAATTCCTTCCACATAGCAAGGTCCATGGGACAATCTGTAGTAATTGCTAGTGAAACCTAAGCATGGTCACAATAACGTAGGTTATGCACAACATGCATAATGTTTATGCATGTTAATGCATAATGTTAAATGTTTTTATTATGTTTTATTATGTACTATTCTTTTAATAGTTTTTTATATTGTTGTGAGCCGCCCAGAGTCCCTCGGGAGTTGGGCGGCATACAAATTTAATAAATAATAATAATAATAATAATAATAATAATAATAATAATAATAATAATAATAATAATAATAATAATAATAA
>QLTV01001123.1:2041982-2052492 GCA_003457575.1 Thermophis baileyi
AAAAAACTTTAACCTTAGACTGTCTACTGTCGACCTCACCCCATTCCTAAGAGGTCTGTAAGGGGCGTGCATAAGCGCACCAGCGTGCCTACCGTCCCTGTCCTACTGTCCTACTGTCTTCATCTATCTGTATTCACTTTGATTATGTTTATGATTATACCTATACCTGCTATCTTGTACATGTTTGACAAATAAATAAAATAAAAAATAAATAAAAATAAAATAAATTTTGAGTAGTTCAGAGAACCAAGGTACTACTGTCCTATTGTCCTCATCTATCTGTATTCACGTTAATTATGTTTATGTTTATACCTATACCTGCTATCTTGTACATGTTTGACAAATAAATAAAATAAAAAATAAATAAAAATAAAATAAATTTTGAGTAGTTCAGAGAACCAGCAAATACCACCTCTGGCTGGCCCCAGAGTGGGGTGAGAATGGAAATTTTGCAATATCCTTCCCCCAGGAGTGGGGAGGGAATGGGGATTTTGCAGTATCCTTCCCCTGGAGTGGGAATGGAGATTTTGCAGTATCCTTCCCCTGCCATGCCCACCAAGCCACGTCCATAGAACCGGTAGGGAAAAATTTTGAATTTCACCCCTGCCAGTGACCCAAAGCATGCCTATCCTGTTGGATCTAGCCGGATGGGCAGAGACTCTCAAGGAAAGGCAATCCCACAGATAACCTGACCCTGTGCCATATAGGGCTTTAAAAGTAATAACCAGAACCTTGAATTGCACCCATAAGGAAACTGGGAGTCAGCAATGGTGTAGCATGGCAAATCAAACTTTTGAACAAATGAATATTTTAGAAATAAGAACAACGATTACAATGTGAAGTACCATGGCAGTGAAACTTTAATTTCGGGATTGAGCTGTTGGCCAAGTCCACCACTGGGTTTGTTTTACCACGTGCAATGAGGCAATTAATTACACTGAGTTGAGGAAAGTGGAATTCAGCACTATGTCTGCATAGAAGCAGAGATACCTTTGGAGGGTTTGGGACCCAGGTTAGGGAGCCATGTTCAAATCAAGCATGCCTGCTCTTTTATATCATAAATATTAGCTGTGAAGTAAAAGGATGAAATAAAGGATGTGATGTGCTATGAGGCTTAAGGATTGAGCAAAGGAGAAAAGTAGCAGGAAACTGGAGATTTCAGTCAATCATCCTGGGCATGGTTGACTCAAAGATGTCCCCCCCCCTTTCCAAAAGGCAACTGGACTTTCTTGGTGGGGTTTTCTTTGACGTTTTGCTTGTCATCCAAGAAGCTTAGACCTGAAGAAGCTTCTTGGATAAGAAGCAAAACAAAAGAAAAAAAAAAGCTCAAGAAAATCCAGTTGCCTTTTTTGGGGGGGGGGGACATCTTTGGTTTAAGATGTGTGGATTTCAAGTCCCGATTTCTGCTCATGGTTGACTGGGGAATTCTGGGAGCTGAAGCCCTCACATCTTAAAGTTGCAAAGGGTAAGAAATATTGGTCTAAGGCAGATGATTCAGGAAGTTGGGATGGAATATGCAGAGATTGATGGATGTGAGTTGCCTGGTTTCAATCAACCAATCTTGGTCATTGGCTGCAAAGTGTAATGACTTTTGTCTAGTCCAGCTGGCCATCAATTACCAATTTTACATTCTGCTGAAATGTAAAAAACAATCAGATTTCTGTTTCTAAGTACCATATTTTTCTTGCTTTATAGTGCTTAATGGATATATTTCTTTGAAATCAATCCCATAGGAACCTGACTTGCCTGTCATTGCAGAAAGGTCTTATCCCTCATGTAGATTTAAAAACAGAAGAGGGGTCATGTACATATGTGAACATTTTCAATTGAATCTTTGAACACGAAGCGACAGAACAGTCCTTCCTCTCAAGAATTTGGCACCCCACTGTGCACATTTAGCAAAGTAATTGAAGAGCTCAGGTTTATGGAAAGAAATGTCTTTAGTAATGTGAGTCTCCATTGAGAATAAAAGTCTGCAGCAAAATTGCCAAGATTATTTAAGTAAGGGATTGAGCTAACCACTACAGACAGAAGTTGATTTTCATGCCTCTTTACTATGCTATATTAACAGAGTAGCAAACCTTGTTACAGTTTAATAAACCATTTTTCAGCTTCAATAGTCTTATTTCAGTATTGGCTGATGCCTAAGAAACTGAACAGATTACTTGCTAGCAATCAAGAAATGCCTTGCTAGCAAAAAAAAAAAAAAGGTGTGTGTGTGTGTGTGTGTGTGTGTGAGGGGGTGGGGGCAAAGCAAACTCCATTAAAAGTCTTAGTGCGGTGCTATCAGATGTATGAAAATGTTAAGTGTTATGTTGCCCACAATATACTTAGTAGAATTGCCAGCAATAGGCATGAAAAAGTTGCCAAAGGATTGGGGGGGGGGTGTTGGGGGGTGATGGTGATATCAAACGATGGACTTTTGACTTTAGGGAACAATGAAGGGAGACTTCCATCACTCCAACTAAGAAATTTTTAAATCAAAATGTTTACAGTTTTGTGAGAAAGTATTCACTCTTTTCAAATTTTCTAAATGCATACATACTGTAGCAAATGTTGTTTAATGCAACATGGAGTTTAGATGAGAAAATTATTGAAGACCAACGCTCTTATGTTTAAGGGGGGAAATGGAGTGAATGATTGCAACTTAAGATGGCCCAAAATGTGACATGTAGATGAAATTGTATTCCTTGATAGGAAGTTATTGAAGTTGGGGAAATGAAAATTTAAGATTATGTAAACACTTGCAGAAGAGAGGCAGTTTGATGTAGTGTTAGAGCACTAGGCTAGAAACTGGGAGAACTATGAGTTCTAGTCCTGCTTTAGGCACAAAAGCAGGACTAGAACTCAAAAGTCAAAATCAAGTCCTGCTTCTAGATCCAATTCAAAGTGTTGGTTATCTTTAAAGCCCTTTATGGAATTGATCCAGGCTCCCTGAAGAGCTGTTTCATCCCAATGGGATTGGCCTGCCTTACTCACTCTAACAGAAGGGACATGCTGCCCCTTCTATTACTATTACTATTACTATTACTATTACTATTACTATTACTATTACTATTACTATTACTATTACTATTACTATTACTATTACTATTACTATTACTATTACTATTACTATTACTATTACTATATAACCATGTTGCTTGTATCTTTCAATTTATATTGTTATTATTTGTTTCCTAATACGATTTGATAGCTTATTAGTAACCTTGACTATCACTAAGTGTTGTAGCTTTTTATTCTTGATGATTGTATTTTATTCTCCTTATGTACACTGAGAGCATATACACCATAGACAAATTCCTTGTGTGTCCAATCACACGTGGCCAATAAAGAATTCTATTCTATTCTATTCTATCCTATTGTCCAAGAAATTGAGGCTGGCAGAATCTAGGAGAAGAGCTTTTTCTGCCATCATTTCTGCCTTCTGGAACATCAGATCACTCGAGGGGCCAGAGTTGCTTGGTAGTGAGGTGGGCAGCATGTAAATTTAATAAATAAATATGTGACATCAATCATATTTGTATCAGTTTTGATTATAATGTTTGTTACAATTAGAAATTGTTACTAACTTAGGAGAAAAAAATTAAATTCATTTAAAATTGTGCCTATAATTTGTTTGATTTGGAAGACTCTTGTCAAGCACTGGGAGTATATACTGACAATTATCTTCAACCTAGACTTTCCCTCCTGTACAAAAAGAATGCTGATGAAAGGGCTGAATTGCATGAAGTCATGACAGGGGGAAAATAGGTTTAAGCACTCTTCTACTTCAATTCTCTTGGCCTATTAAAAGCTAAGGCAATATTTACAAATTAAATGTCCATATGTAAAAGCAAAACAGAGAAGTGAATGGCCTTGGATTTAGCCCTTGATTAAATTGCTAGGCTGGCCATTTGATTCCTTTCTACACTGTGTGACCTTTCATGTTGCTTTTATTCATGGCAAAATGAATTTATATGCCATGTAATTATCGAAAGAAAATAGTTTTGACCTCAGTTCCATCCTCCTTATCTTAATGTGCATAATTGTTTTGCCAGCCGTTTATTACTGTCAACACCGAGAAGCAGGTGCAGTGGAAAGTGCTAGAAAAAGGGAAAGTGGACAAAAATGGAATGGAGGTCAGGATGATTAAACAATAGAAGGAAGCCAGTTTACCAATTGGGTTTTAATGATAGAAATGTGGCCAGAAGCTACTATAAATAGGGAGTAAATACTTACTGTTGGATAAATATCAGCATGGCAAATTGCTAATCACATTCTGATAGTCTTCCAAGTATTTACTATTTATAAATTAATCCACCCACAAGAAGGTTTTAAGGAGTGAACTTTGGGAATCATGAATAAATTAACTGTAAAAATGTGCCATTTCTGACAGGATCAGTTGTCCCTGTTCTGTGGTAAACATTTCAGGTTCCCAAATCACAAATTGCCACTCCAATATAAAAATAATACAAGATTATATAATTACCTGAGAGGATTCCAAAAACATTCTTTATGATTGCTGGGTATCCATTCAGCGGAGACCTTTAAAATTGGAATATAAAACTTCTGATCCAGTGGCAGAATGCAGTTTGCAATTTGGCCAGTATATGAGAGGGGTAAAATGTGTATTTTATGTCAATGTTTTAAATTATATGTAGATCCATAGAATGGTCACTGTAACAGGATAAATTGGTAAGTCAGTTGTGTCTGTAATATTGCCATGCTGCTGATTCCAAACACATTAAAAAGTTAGGTCTGTGGTATATTAGCAATAGCAGTTAGACTTATATACCGCTTTACAGTGCTTTACAGCCCTCTCTAAGCGGTTTACAGAGTTAGCATATTGCCCCCAACAATCTGGGTCCTCATTTTACCCACCTCGGAAGGATGGAAGGCTGAGTCAACCTTGAGCCGGTGAGATTTGAACCACCGAACTGCAGCTAGCAGTTAGCTGAAGTAGCCTGCAGTGCTGCACTCTAACCACTGTGCTACCTCGGCTCTTATTGAACCACTATTGTAAGCCAGAATGGCATCCATTTAATTTCACTAGGATCTACAGGCAGAAATTTGTTCATGACAGTTGACTGTATTAGAGAATTCAGATTCCCCATCATGCATTCTGCAGAAAAAAATATAATGTATAATGCCTATTTAAAATCTATAAAAGTAAGATACAAAAACTGGTAGTTCATTAATGACTGTTCGAAGTTACAAGAGCACTGAAAAAAGTGACTTGTGACCATATTTTACACTTATGACCATTGCAACATCCCCATGGTCACGTGATCAAAATTCAGATGCTTGCCAACTGACTCGTATTTATGACGGTTACGGGGGGGAGTCATGTGATCACTTTTTGCGACCTTTTGACAAGCAAAGTCAATGGGGAAGCCAGGTTTACTTTACAACCATGTTACTTAACAACTACAATGATTCACTTAACAACTGTAGCTAGAAAGGTTGTAAAATGGGGCAAAACTCATTTAACAAATGTCTCACTTAGCAACATAAATTTTGGGCTCAATTGTGGTTGAAAGTCGAGGACTACCTGCACTGAGAAATATTCCACTATGTAAAATGAACAAAAATGAACAAAAATATGGCACAAATGTGTAAATGCTTTATAGAAACACAAAGTGAAACATAGTTATTAAATTTTAAATAGAAACACTATAAATTTCAGCGTAATAGGAAATATTATGTCTGTGTGGCTCATGCACCTGTTGGATCTGCTATGCAAATGCCAGTTGTTGATGACAGGAATTCTGGGAATTCCTTCTTAGCATGGGCTCATGGGGTGAGATGGAGATTATGCAAATGCCATAAATTATCTACTGATGTTAACATCAGGGAACAAATACATAATAACAGCATTGATGTAATGATATCACAATGCTTGTGTCATCATTTTAGCATCATTGTGGTTTTCTGCAGATGTGCCTTCTTCTTAGGAGTCTTTATTCTAAAACTGGCTTTTTAAAAACAAATAAAAATAAAGCAGAGGCGTCAGGGCCTCAGGGCTACAAGTGCTTTCCCTAAAATCTCAGCAAAGTGTCACAGTTGTAGTGTGACAGAAGAATAAAATTAGTTAATATATGACAGTAAAATACATTACATTTATTATATATTTATTATATCTAAATACAACACACACACACACACACACACTGTATAAAACATTTATACAATATACATATGATGGTATATATGTATGTATGTATAAATGTACATACACACATACACACACACACACACATATATATTGTATATATATAAATGTAACCCCTTAATCTGTAAATGTGTGTGTTGCTAAAATAAAGTTTTGTCCGCAAAGGAGATATGGCTTCCCTACTGACATGTCTTCAAGTGAAGCTTTTTCCCTCGTTTCATTCATTAAAATATAGCAATAGCAATAGCACTTAGACTTATATACCACTTTACAGGGCTTTACAGCCCTCTCTAAGCGGTTCACAGAGTCAGCATATTGCTCCCAACAATCTGGGTCCTCATTTTACCCACCTCGGAAGGATGGAAGGCTGAGTTAACCTTGAGCCGGTGAGATTTGAACTGCCGAACTGCAGCTAGCAGTCAGCTGAAGTAGCCTGCAGTACTGCACTCTAACCACTGCGCCACCTCGGCTCTTAAATATAAATATAATATATATAATAAATATAATACTTTACTCTATTTGTATAAATATTTGTATAAATACAGTTTCATTGTTTAGTATGGTGACAACTGAGACAAAATATTGGTGTCCCAGCTCAGAGGAAATAATGACCCTTTGCTTTCCTAAGACTTGAGTGTGAGTGGCTACATTTTTCCTACTGAATTTATTCTTGAATGCACTACAGTAAGCCGTAACTCTTTGGGACAAAATGTTTCTGTATCTATCTTTTCAATTTTCTCTGCAATGTTTACCCTTTTAGAAAAATCCTGTTTAATACTCTTCCCACCACATTGCGTTGGAGTGAAAAATTCTGAATAAAGAAACTGTTCCCTTGCAATAACTATTCAAGTTTTATGTTCTCTTGCAGGGAAGAAATCTCTTTCACCCTGCATGGGTAACAACTTCAAGTACTGCAAAAGCACAACCCAGCACAAAAACCGCTTCTCAATAGTGGAAAATTAGCAGAGAAGTTCTCAGTGGATTTTTGTGGATTTTAGTATTTAAGCAGTTTTACAAAAGAACATATTCCTTCTGGCATGACTTCTCTTTGCTGTGACTTTAGCTTCCCTGTTTTATTCTTAACTGTTTAAGCTAAATGAACAAGAGCCTAGAGAACGTAGATTTTATATCTAGTAAATGCAAATTCATAATACTGTAACCCAGAGGTGGGCTTCACATAATTTAACAACCGGTTCACCCAGAATCAAAAATGTGAGTGTGTGCGCCTTGCACACATGTGCGCTGCGTCAAAAACACGGTGACTGTATAAGACGGGATAGCGCCGGGACGGGTGGGTGGGCCCAGCCGCTAGCTGTAACTACAGTTTTGCCCAAACTGGTCCGAACCGACTGAATCCCATCCCTGCTGTAACCTTATCCTGTGCTATGTTGTTCGTCATCTTTATGTGGAAGTTCAGTCACTGAATCAATTGTTTTGGACTGGACTACTGTAGGCAGCACCAAGAAGCTGAATCCAGACAAGACAGAAGTCATTTGACTGTTGTGACCCAGCGCGGCAAGCCCCCAGGAAACGACACACACACACTCTTTTCCAAAACAAAGAAGACTTTACCACTAATAAATGCAGCTTAGTAGTAAGTTGGTTACAGGTTTTTCACCTGAGTTCTTGTTGAAAATCATAGAACATTTTGGCCGGGATTCCAAATACAAAACTACAAACAGGTCATTAAGTCCATAAATTATCCTCACTTGCTGGAGTTGGCCAAGAGCCCGGACTGGAGTTATTCCAAAGTTCAAACAGCAGCCAGGCAAAATACTTGTGTTGTTTCCAGCAAGAGTTTCCGCTGTGATGCAACCTTAAATAGTCTTAGGGTGTGGCCCCTCTGCCTGCAGGTTTACATGTGAGGAGACCTCCTCCTACAGAGCCACTCTTGCCGGCTAGCTGCCCTGCGTGCCCTAGCATCAATCAGAGGCTCCTCCTCTTCACTGGAGTCACTTAACTCCTGCTGGGGAGGTGCAGAAGGCCCTGGTTGATTATCGCCCTCTGGCCCTGCGTCCTCCTTGGTCTCGGACTCAGGTGCCGGAGATACAGACTGATCTTGCCACCCCATGGTCGGTTCTTGGTCTTCCGGATCCATGAGCAGCTGCACGGGACTTGGGCAAGCCACAACACTGACTTTGTTGAATAAGATTAGAAAGTCATATTAAATCAAGAATAGGGGGCACGAGGGCTCAGCGGTTAAAGATGCTGAGCTTGTCAGTTGAAAAGCTGACAGCCCAGGTTTGAGACCCAAGCACCGCACAACTGGGTGAGCCCTGTTACTTGCCCCAGCTCCTGTCCTAGCAGTTCTAAAGCATACAAATGCAAGTAGATAAATAGGTACCACTTTGGTGGGAAGGTAACAGCATTCCGCATATACTCATGGTGGCTACATGACCATGGAAATGTCTTTGGACAATGCTGGTTCCTTTAGCTAAGAAACAGAGATGAGCACCACCCCCTAGACAGGGGAAACATTTCCCTTTACCTTTATTAAATCATGCTTAATATTACAATCAGTGCTACCACACTTACCTGAATGACGAAAACCTGTAGAAAAGTCTTCAAGTTATGGAGGATGGAATTTCTATATTTTTTACTTGCAGCTCCCCATTTTGTTTATATATATATTGGAGCAATACCATCCAAAAAGAAAACAATCCAGGCTATTCAAAATACACTTAGACTCAGGGTAGTTTTGTGGTACAGAAGAAATCTTCCAATGATTCATTTCAGCTTGTTGATTCCTAAGAAGCATACAGTATAGGGGACTTTAGAGAATGAGGTCCATCACTGCTGGATCTCTTCCCTACCTGTTTGCTTTAGGAAGCTGGGAGTTGAGCATGATTGGCTGGATCCAGGAGGCAGTTCATACCTCTTTAGTAGTGTTGCCAGTCACTATGGTAACAAACCTCTTCCTGGACATGGCCATTTTAGACAGAAGGTTGTTAAGTCTGTCTCATACTTCCCTTTAAGGGAAAGTTGTGAAGAAAGTTGCAACTGTGGTATAAAGGAAGTAGATTATTTGGCTTTCCATCAGCCACACTACAAGCCTGAAAGTGTAAATTCATAGACTGCTGTTATTTTGGATGCCTAGATGGTAGTGGTTTTTATTTACTGTTCCACTTTATTGTTCTTTTGTAATTGCTATAAACATCTGAGAGTTTGTGGTTGTAGGAATGGTAAGATATAAACACAAAATAAAAGCAAACAATAATTGCCTAATACTTACTGTATGGACTGATAATTAAATGCATTTCATCCTGTTAGCGGAGAATTAGATAAATCTGCAAACTGTTCTGGAGGTGAGTCACCTTGTTTAAGATAAATCTCAAATATTGTAGAAATATCTTGCATGGATTCAGGATTTGTCTCAAATAAGCTCATACTTTAAATGAAATAAATAAACATAACTATACAAGTTTTGTTTTGTCATATTGTATAATTAGTAACTTCCCAGAGTGAGTTACAATTTAATTTCATATTATTATTTTATTTTATTAAAGGAAACAAAGCTCATAAAGGGATTTAAAACAAAAGTAAATTTACTCTTGTTAGAAGCTGGCTAAGATTTTAATCTTGCATTCACATTTTTTATTGGCAGTGAGACTTCGGTTCCACAAACTACATTTGCTTTACAAAATTGCAAGAAAGCTTGAAGATTTGCTTATGCAATACTTATTCCGCTTTTCCTTTTCATTAGCAAAAGCCCTGGAGGTCATCTTAATCAAGTAGTCTGGAAAATTTTTTTTTATGCCAATGGAAATCATAAGGTAAAACATTAGAGGTACATTATTATGGCATAGCTGGCATAATAATGAAGCTTGATTACTGATTATCCCGATTTCTTCTGAAAACATTTTAAAAAATCACATGTTTATATATTAACATTTTTTAAAACCCAATAGAACATAAAAGTTAATAGTTTTATAAAAATATAGTTTAATACCGTGTTTCCCCGAAAATAAGACAGGGGCTTATATTTTTTTGACCCCCCAAATATGGCCTCGGCCTTATTATCGGGGGGGGGCTTATTATTTTGGGGGTGCAGTAGGCGGCGAGCGTGGGTCTGCATGTCCCATCGCCGCTGCCTCGCCTCCCCTCCCTGCCGCCACCGCCTCGTGGAGCAGGACTCAGTAAGGCTTGTTGTGCCGTTGCATGCACGAACTGCAGGACTGCCGCAAACTTCATCATACTGGCACAGCTGGGGTCCTTCTGCCGTTGGTGCATGCAACGGCACAACAGGCCTTGCAGAGTCCTGCTCCACGAGGCAGCGGCGGTGGCGGGACGAGTCTCACAGAGACTCATTTCTGGCAGGTGGAACATGTTGGGCCGTGAGACGCACGTCCTACCTGG
>QLTV01001124.1:16769-41087 GCA_003457575.1 Thermophis baileyi
TGCTGAGAATAAATAGACATGGAAGCAGCTGCCAGAAAAAGGGATCCTTTAATTCAGTAAGGCAAGAAGAATAGTGACACAGCTCAAGCGTTCCTGGGTTGCAAGCAAACTTGGAAGTGACTCTGAGCCTTTTATGCTTAATTCCCCTTTGAAGCTCCTGCAGGGTTTATTTGTGTGCCTCTAGTTAAAGTGATGGCCCTGGATCCTGTCTTCCTGCCTTAATGGGTTAATCCTGTTCCTGGGGCTTTGTCTTTCCTATCCTGGGGGTTAATTCTGCCAGGAAAGAGGAAAAGGGGAGTTCCAGGTGAGTTATTTTTAGCCTGATTCCCCTTATCTTAATGGTTCTGTTTCTATTGTCAGCCCTGTTAGCAGGGCTGCTCTGTGTTTTTCTTACAGCTGGTGCTTCTGCCTGGGGTTTTCTTAAAGGGGGAAGGGCTGGCTTGAGTTTCTTGGCACTGTTTTCTGATTTTCTGGTGCTATGAGGTTTCTGGCACTGTCCTTTTGTGGTATACTTCCCACAATTGCTATATAGATAGATAGATTGCTATATAGATAGATATTGCTATATAGATTACTAGATAGATAGATCGATATATGTGTGTATGTGTGTGTGTATATATGTGTGTGTGTTATATATATATAAAATCTCAATATTAAAACTAGAGTGACCACTAGTTCCCATCCAAAAGAGAGAGAAAACGATGGGGCTTACTTTGGAATAAATAAAATACAATGTTCATGGACTTTAAATATAGTTTCTGGGTGTGTTTTTGCAATGCATCGGGGAAATGCAAGCATTCCATAGCCTGGACAGGTTAAAGGAACTGCCCAGGTAGGTAATGGCGGGAGAAACGGAACGCGGGAAAAATCAGATCGGATCGGACGTTAGGAGGGACGGCTTCTTCCCGCCAAGTGGGCGTTTTTATAACAGCCCTCCAGGCTGTTGAGGTTTCCGTCTTGAAAAGAAACAAGCAATTGGCAGGTTGGCAGCAACTCAGTTCATTACATCTGGAGAATAAGCTAGGATAGGTGAAGGTAGGAGGAGGATGAAGGTGTAAACTTGTTTTGGAGGTGTTGCATGTTGGGGAGGGAGCAGCTACACCCTGGAGAAAAAGGAGGTGGGCATTGTGCATTCCTTCTTTCCAACTTTTTTACAGGCCTATGACACACAGATACACACACATATGTGTATATATATGTATATTATGGGTATATATGTGTATATGTATTTACAATGTATATGTACATATATGTAGACTTATCACAATTGAGCTCAAAATTTGTTGATAAGCAAGACAGTTAAGTGAATTTTGCTCCATTTTATGACCTTTCTTCCACAGTTGTTAAGTGAACCACCGCGGTTGTTAGTGACACGCTTGTTAAGTGAATCTGGCTCCCCCATTGATTTTGCTTGTCTGAAGGTTGCAAAAGGGATCATATGACCCCCGGATCCTGAACCGTCATAAATACATGCCAGTTGCCAAGCGTCTGAATTTTGAAGCTGAAGCTGCCAGTTCGACCTGCCACAGCTTAAATCTCTAAGTAAAAATGATCCTTAGCTCCATTCATTGGGAAAGGTATAATTTTATTGGAGATCAAATGTATTGCAGTACAGGTAGTCCTCGACTTACAACAGTCATTAAAGTGACCGTTTGAAGTTACAACAGCACTGAAAAAAGTGACATGACTTTTCCCAACCTTCTGACAAGCAAAGTCAGTGGGGAAGCCAGATTCACTTCACAACCCGTGATGTTACTAATTTAACAACTGCAGTGATTTCCTTAAGGGTGGCAAGAAAGCTTGTAAAATGGGGTAAAAGTCACTGAACAAATTTCTCACTTAGCAACATAAATTCTGGGTTCATTTGTCGTCGTAAGTAGGAGACTACCTGCAATGCAAAGCCACAACTGAGGTTCGCGCACCAAAATCACCAAGTTCTGCTTTTTCCCCTCCTTATCTGCCTCTTGCAATCCAACTCTTGCAAGTTGTTTTCATAACTGGGTGTATGCGGTTCCTTCCTCCTTCCAGTGGTGTGGCCTTGGAGCAGCTTCCCAGGCGACACAACTTTGGGTTTCCTCCAACCATTCCCCCCCCATCCTTCCCCCCCCTCCAGTTCATGGTGGTCTGTCACCACATGGTAGCAGAGCCCAAGCGAACATAAGGGGGCAGCTGGCGAACATAAGGGGGCAGCTGGCATTCGGCCCTCCTTGGAAAAAGGTATTAAACCTGGAAAATACAGGTAATCCTCGACTTACAACAGTTCATTTAGTGACCGTTCCAAGTTACAACGGCACTGAAAAAAGTCATGACCGTTTTTCACATGACCATTGCAGTGTAGGAAGTTAAAACCCACCCCTCCTAGAAAATGAAATATTAAAAGGGCAGAATATTCCCCCCTAAAAGGGAGGCAGAAACTCAAAGCACCCCCACCCCCACCTTTGTGAATGGGCCATTAAGGCCTGAGCCAGCTCATCTGCAACACAAAAGACATGGCCTCCAGGACATAATAGGACTCATCTAGCAACAGAAACTCACCACATGGCACCTGGGGAGATTACATCACCCAGCGAGGCTCAGCCAAGCTTGGGACAGCCTACAGAGTTGCCCCTGCATGGTCCCATGGGAGTCTGACAACCAATCAGAATACAAGCTCAAATTCAAAAGCCCAGAGAGAGCATGAAACCCAGGCACTCTCAGCATCTCTTCCCTCTTTTTTTCTGCCCGGGACTTGTGATCCTGTCCACCATTAAACCATCTTTCCAAACAGTCTCCATGTTTCCAGGTGGAACTGAACCCAAAAGGATATTTCTTCCAACAGCAGCATCCCCATGGTCACATGATCAAAATTCAGATGCTTGGCAACTGTTTCATATTTATGACGGTTGCAATGTCCCGGGTTCATGTGATCCCCTTTTGCGACTTTTTGACAAGCAAAAGTCAATGGGGAAGCCAGATTCACTTAACAACACTGTGTACTAACTTAACAACTGCATCCCCATGTTCATGTGATTAACATTTGGATGTTCGACAGTTGCTTCATATTTATCACAGTTGCAGTGTCCCGGGGTCATGTGATCCCATTTTGCGGCCTTCTGATGAAGCAAAGTCAAGGGGAAAACCAGATTCACTTAACAACCGTGTTACTCACTTAACAACAGGAGTGATTCATTTAAGAAACGTGGCAAGAAAAGACGTAAAATGGGGAAAAACTCAACCAATGTTTTACTTTGCAACGTAAATTTTGGGCTCCGTTGTGGTCATAAGTTGAGGACTACCGGTGCAGTGCAGAATTCAACCTGGGTGTAAATTTGATGTACAGATCGTTATCAACTTACGACCATAATTGAGCCCAAAGTTTTTGTTAAGTGACACATTTGTTAAGTGAGTTCTTGCCAGAGTTGTTAAGTGAATCACTGCAGTTGATAAATGAGTAACCCTGTTGTTAAGTGAATCTGGCTTCCCCATTGACTTTGCTTGTCAGGAGGTCACAAAAAGGGGATCACATGACTCGGAGTCACTGCAACCGTCATAAATGTGAGTTAGTTGCCAAGGATCTGCATTTTGATCATGTGACCATGGGAATGCTGCAACGATTGTAAATGTGAAAAAATGGTCATAAGTTGCTTTTTTTCAGTGATGATGTAACTTTGAACGGTCACTAAATGAACTGTTGTAAGTCGAGGACTACCTGTAGTATAAAACAGTTTTTTCTTGGCGATAGAAGATCCACTGCAGCAGCATGCAGTGTGTTATGCCCAGACATGCCTTTTTAGCCTCCCAATCCCTGCCTTGTTTTCATGTTTAATTTTGTTCCTCCTCAAACCTCACCCAGCAGCTGTTCCGAAGTTGGATCTGGTTACATTAACAAAGAACAAAATGTAAATTGGGATTTTGGAAGTCAGACTTTGTAGAATCTTTTAGGGGCATTTATAAGTGGCAAAGTCTGCAGTTGTACTTTGTGAATCAAGAAAAGGTAAGCGTTTGCAATGGAGAGAAAGAAAAGTTGAAAAGATTTTGTTGCGTTTCTTCTCTACAGCTGTTTTGTGTCCAACTTTGGAAGAAACCTCAAAGGGAATTGACTTTCTAAGTAACGAAGCCTGCGGTTCTACTTGGTGAATTAAAAAAAGGTAAGTCTTTGCGATGAAGAAAAAAGTTTTTAAAATTTACCCTGTTTCCCCCAAAATAAGACATCCCCTGATAATAAACCCAATCGGGCTTTTGAGTGCATGGCAATAAGGCCAAGCGCTTATTTCAGGGTTCAAAAAAATATAAGACAGGGTCTTATTTTCAGGGAAACACGGTAGTTGCGTTCCTTCTCTCAGCTATTTGGAATACATGCAGGCAACAAAAGTGGGGTAAGCAATTTGGTGAGAGTTGGATAAAGAAGCACGCTTTCTTCACAATCATATTTCTTTGTATTAATATCTTAATTTTGTCTTTTACATGAACTACGAAAAAGAGCTACTGTATATTTAAATAATAAGTATAGTACGTTGAATTTCCAACTACTAAAAAGCTTTAAACCTTGCCTTTGGTTTTTACTTTTTTCTGCCTTCCCAAAAAGTTTATCAAATGCAGAATGTTGGAAGACTATAGGTTTTTTGTACGTTGAATGAAAACGTGGGTTTTTTTTGTTTTTTGTTTTAGTTTTCATGAATAGCTTTGGAGGGAGACGTGGGAAACTGTTGTAGAAAATTAGCACCCACCCCTCTCCTAGAAGGATGAAATATTTTGAGAAATATTAAAAAGGCAGAATATTATATTTCCCTGGATGAGAAATGGAGAAACATGTTTTTTTAGAGGCAGGAAGCAGCCCCCACCTTTTCTTAATAGCCCACAGCAGATGTCAGCACTTAACAGATAAAGAGATAGATAGATGTTTATAAGCAAATAACCTCACCCAAGATCCAACACAGGAAAAGCCATTAAGCCATAATAGGAATTGCCCAACACCCTTTCAGAATACAAGCCCCTTCATTGCATCACCCTCAGAAACTTCAACCAAACTTAGCTCAGACAAACACCTAGGATTTGTACTTTGCCTATAGAGCCAGCTATGACCTCTACATAACCCCTACATGGACCCATTGGGAGTCTGACAACAGCCAATAGAATACATGTTCTTGCACAGGAAGAGGAAGTTCCAAGTGCAAAGCCCAAGAGAAAGTATAAATATCCCTCACTCTCAACTCCCATGTGGTCAGCTGCCCAGGACCTCAAATCCATGTGGTTCTGTTCATCAATAAATGGACCCTCTTTCCAATCAGCCTCCATGTTTCCAGTGTCTTTCTCCCGGCTTGGAACTGAACCAGATGGATATTTCTTCCCACACCGTGTATAACTTTTAACAACTTTCAGCTGTAGTTGTTGCAGGAGAATACTAATGAACTGAGTGGGACTTTATTGTTGAGGCTGATTTCCTAATGTAGAGTTGGAAGGGTCCACAAGTCATTTGATCTAGATCAGAGGTGTTGAACTTGCGGCCCGCGGGCCGGATACATCACGCCCCCCCCGTTTAGCAAAGGGGGGGGAAAGTTGCAATACGTCACGTGAGGACAACGTGAAGCCGTGACTTAACACCCCTGATCTAGACAGTCCTCAACTAACAACCATTCATTTAGCAACCGCCCAAAGTTACAAAGGACCTGAAAAAAGTGACTCACAACCAGTCCTCAAACTTATATCCATCACAGTGGTCATGTGATCAAAATCCAGGCACATAACAACCCAGCCAGTAATTTATGATGGTTGTAGCATCCTGGGGGTGTGTGTGTCAAGTGATCACCATTTGTGATCTCCCCAGCCAGCTTTCGACCAGCAAAAACCATGGGAGAAGCTGGGTGTTTTTTAATGACTTGAGATTTATTTACAACTGAAGCGATTTGTTTAACATACGTGGCAAAAGTCATAAAATGGAGCTCAACTCACTTAACTTCCTTGCTCAGCACCAGAAATTCTGGTTCCAAATAATTCAAACCTTTATTGTCGCTGCACAACATATGTACAATGAGATTGGTTGAAATTTGGTCATAAGTCGAGGATTACCTGTAAACATTTAGTATTTGGATGGGAGAACAGGCAGAATTGTAACCTAGACTGGAAAGTTTAAAAACAAACAAACTAGAAGGTGGCAGTGGGAATCCAGGCATGCTTTTTTGTCATCATGAAAGTTAATTTGATACCGGCACAAATCAAGATTGACTCAAAGGAGACTTTTAAACCAGTCTTCTTTAAACTTGGAACTTTAAGATGTGTGGACTTCAACTCCCAGAATTCCCCAGCCAGCTAATCCACATACTTTAAAGTTGCCAAGTGTGAAAAACCACTGTTTTAAACAAATAAAAAAGTGTATATGTGAGGGGTCCTTGGTGCTCTCTGAGCTTGCTTGTTTTCTTGCAGACGTTTCATTACCCTAACTAGGTAACATCATCAGTGCAGATAGTAAGGAGTGCTGAGACCTTTTGGGATGAAACAGCACTCCTTAACCAGCACTGATGATGTTACCTAGTTGGGTCATGAAATGTCTGCAAGAAAACAAGCTCAGAGAGCACCAAGGACCCCTCATTTAATCCCTGAGCTACAAATATTTTCCTTTAAAGTGTATATATAAATCTCAGATGCTGTTTCCCCTAGGGAATTTTTCTCCCAGGTATACTGTGCATCTCATTTGAAGAAATCTTGCTCACCAAGGGAGCTTTTCTGAGATTCCTTTCTTCCTGCTGATGGAAAAGGAGAAAGGGCATTTTTGTATTTTGCTTTGCAAAGGGGGGGGTGTCATTTATTATGCTCCAAAATATAGTAGAGCAGAGGTCTTCAAACTTGGCAACTTTAAGACTTGTGGACTTCAACTCCCAGAATTTTGGGAGTTGAAGTCCACAAGTCTTAAAGTTGCCAAGTTTGGGGACCCCTGTAGTAGAGCTTCAACAGCTAGTATTTTTGGCAGCAGCTACATTCTGGGAAATGAAGCCTTTGTATTTGCAGGGAGAAGTGAATATAGGCTGTGTGTGTGTGTGTGTGTGTGTGTGTGTGTGTGTGTGTGTGTGTGTGTGTGCGCGCGCGCGTGCCTGTGAGTCATAATGCACTTTATTGGGTTTCAGTGAATTCCATTGAGGCTTATAAACCATGGGTTATATTTTACCAGCATTTGCATAATATTCCGTTTGGTAAGATTTAACTTTGGTTAAATGTTACTGTGGCTTGATACATTGAGCTAAGTTGGTGTAAGTTGGGACCTGCCCCAGCTGGTCCCTCAGGAAAGCAAAACTCTGGATTCCATTGAGTTGAATCAAAATAACTTTTAGCAATTCTTCCGTTTCCCCAAAACCCACCCCACCCACCCATCCACCCCGACCAGTCGATCCATCTGATGCCGCAAGGATGTTTTGAGAACACTGAGGTGCTAGGCAGATAACAGGTCAGTCTCAGGGCACGATGGCCTTGGAACCGGCTGAGAGGGAGTCTGCTCCGTCTCAAAAGACAATCCCCCTCCCTAATTCCCAAGCGGTTACAGCGAAAGCGAAAGCATGCAAAAAATGCTAGCAAGCCTTCTTTCTCCCCCCCCCCCTCTTCCCGCTTTCCAACAGAATGGCAGGACAAGATTGTGACCAGACATTTGGTTAGTTTATATTTTGGAGTTGTTTGTGAGCCCAGCCGAGGAGTTTTTGCAATAAGTAAAAGTATTGCATGAATGTACTCACTGAGAACGTCAAGGCCATAGGCAATGGCTTCACCTCTTTAAATCTTGTTAAATGCAATTTGTACTCTTGATTAGATTGTGGGAAGATATCCTCCCCCCCCAGATCACAGTAAGCTTCAGGGTCATTTGGTTCCTTTTTGCTACAAGTGTAATGCAAGTCCACAAAGAACACTTTGGAGACATGATTTATGGCATAATACAGATAGTCCTCGACTAAGGACCACAGTTGAGCCCAAAATTTACGTTGCTAAGTGAGACATTTGTGAAGTGAGTTTTGCCCCATTTTATGACTTTTCTTGCCACAGTTGTTAAGTGAATTCGGCTTCCCCATTGACTTTGCTTGTCAGAAAGTCGCAAAAGGGGATCACATGACCCCGGGACACAGCAACGGTCATAAGTACGAAACAGTTGCCAAGCATCTGAATTTTGATCACATGATGATGGGGATGCTGCAAAGGTTGTAACTGAAAAATGGTTATAAGGTACTTTTTTCAGTGCCGGTGTAACTTCCAACAGTCACTAAATGAACTGTTGTAAGTCAAGGACTACCCGTAGTTTCTTTAACGACCATCTGAAGTTACAACAGCACTGAAAAAAGTGGCTTACGACTGTTGCATTTCACTCCCCCCCCTGGGTCACGTGATCAAAATTCGGATGCTTGGCAAGTGGTTCATATTTATGACAGTCAAAGTGTCCTGATCACCTTTTGCGAACTGGCAAGTACAGTCTCAACTTAACTTAATAATTGTGTTACTAGCTTAACAACTGCAGTAATTCACTTAATAACTGTGGCAAGAAAGGTTGTAAAATGGGTCAAAGCTCACTTCACAAATGTTTGATTTAGCCACAGAAAACTTGGGGCTCAAATGTGGTCGTAAGTCGAGGACTACCTGTGCAATGCGTGTACAGGTAGTCCTCCACTTATGACAAGTTACTTAGCAACCATTTGAAGTTGAAGTTCTGAAGTTGAAGTTCTGATAGCTGCCTCTTCTTCCCTGACCTCCCCTTCCCCTCCATGTTAACATGACTGCATTTATAGTTTTACAAATATTTTTGCTAAATCCTGACATTTCCTTCCAGTTTTCGGCAAAACTGGCCCATAGCAAACAATTGGTTCGCTTAACGACGGTTGGAAAACAGGTCGTTGAATTGGATCAACTTTGGGGGTAACTTGTATTATGACCATTACGACTTATGACCGTGACAGACAGGTCCCATGACAGTTGTAAGTTGAGGACTAACTGCACTTAGTTAACAGCGGCTTATTCAAACCGTACTTTTGAGGTGCAAACCTAGTTTAGTCCCTGGAAAATAACTGTTGGAAATATAGACCTGTTTTGATGAGCTCTAAAACGCAGATCTCCCTGCAGACGCTTAGAAAAACTGGTCTGTTCTCATTATCTGGAGTTAATCCTCAGCCCCCCTTAAAGCCTCTGGGATTTTAAACCACAAGAGAGTAAAAAAGAATTGAGACCAGAAGGGCTTTGTTAACACAGTTCTCCTCAAACCAGCATTTTCAAGGCAGATTGGAGCCCACGTCCCATTGCTACAGAACCAGTGTGATTACCGGCGAAGGTAAATAGGAGCTCAAAGGTACTTTTCAAAAGGCCACTGGACTTTTCTTAGTTATTCTCCTTGAAAATGTTTCATTTCTCATCCAGGAAGCTTCTTCGGTTCTGCCATTGCTACAGAATCAGTGTGATTACAACGACCTCGTCGGCGAAGGTAAATAGGAGCTCAAAGGTACTTTTCAAAAGGCCACTGGACTTTTCTTAGTTATTCTCCTTGAAAACATTTCACTTCTCATCCAGGAAGCTTCTTCGGTTCTGATTTGAGTAGTGGGGAATGGAAGGATTTATATTCTTTGCAGTCATCCGGCCCTTAGGACTCTGAATGGGAGCTGTAGTCCAGCTATTCAGGGAATAAAAAGCCAGTTATAAAGCAGGCAATACTCTGGAAGCAGGCTAGAGACAAACAACGTTCAGGAAAGTGTTCGTTTTTGTGAACACAGCCTGTTCTTTTATTTGCAGTCATGTAGAATGGTGTGTGTGTGTGTGTGTGTGTGTGTCTCGCAGATTGTTGAAGGTTCCACTGCTTTCAGAGGAAAATGACTTTTTGTGCATGCACAAGAGGGGTGTGTCCACCTCTTTCCAATTTGCTTACGTGGGCAGCACGTACACAATCTCATTTAAAATGCTGTAGGCTCGCCCTGAAGTTGGTTGAAAAAGACTTCCAATTAGGCTTACTTGCAGGCTTATAAAAGACACAAATCAAAAGTGAAGGGAAGGGGGGGAAGCAAAACTTGGGCACCGATTTTTACAGTTCAGTTGCAGCTGGTGTTCGATTGGCTAAAATGGATTCAGTCATTGGAGAGAAGCAGTACAGGTAGTCCTCGGGTTACGACCACAGTTGAGCCCCGACTTTATGTTGCTAAGTGAAACATTTGTTAAGTGAGTTTTGCCCCGTTTTACGACTTTTCTAGCCACTGTGGTTCAGTGAATCATTGCAGTTGAAGAAGCTTCTTGGATGAGAAGCGAGAGGTCTTCAAAGAAAAACCAGAAAGTCCAGTTGGCCTCTTGGAAAAAAAAGCACCTTTGGGTCAAGGGAAGTACAGTAAAGCAAAGCCAGATCTGAAGTTTGGGGTGCCAAATTCCCAAGTGCAATTCCCCCCCTTTCCAAGAGACTCGGCACCAGCCCCTTGGTTCACGTTTGTCCAGTCACGTTCAAACCAGATGTTTTTGGAATGATTGTCCTTGGTACGCAGCTGCATTCTCTCTCATAGCTGGCTGTCCTTGAAGTCTGGTCTCCTGGTCTCCGGTAGGCATGGTGGACAGTAGAGATCTCCTCCCCACCCCTCCCAATCAGTTTTCCTCCTCCTTTCTCCCCCCTCCCCTCCAGTGAAGCAAAGGAAAGAGAGTGTGTGAAGGGGAAGCTCTGACATTTCCATCTCTTGTACAGGTAGTCCTCGACTTACGACCACAATTGAGTCCCAACATTTTCTTTTGAGAAGTGAGACATTTGTCATGTGAATTTTGCCCCATTTTACGACCTTCCTTGCCTCAGTTGTTAAGTGAATCCCTGCAGTGCAGTTGATAAGTTGGTAACCCGGTTGTTAAGTGAATCTGGCTTCCCCATTGACTTGGCTTGTCAGGAGGTTGCAAAAAGTGATCACGTGATCTTGGGACACAGCAACAGTCATTAAACATAAAACCAGTTGCCGGGCCTCTGAATTTTGATCACGCAATCATGGGGATGCTGGCATTGTAACTGAAAAGTGGCCATAAGTCACTTTTCTCAGTGCCGTTGTAACTTTGAATGGTCACTGTTGTAAGTCGAGCACTTCCTGTACTTTCCAAGATTATCTGTGGATGATTTTTTGGGGGTCTTTTCAGCCATTGATAAATAAAAGGCAGCAGATGCAAACAGCTTGCAAAGCAGGAATATTAGAAGATGATTTCCTAGGTGTCTCTCCGTCTGCCTTAACTCTTTCCTCTCTCTCTCTCTCTCTCTATCTCTTTTCCCCCAAGATATTTGCAGAACAAGAATTTGAAAGATGGGGAGACCCAGGAAAACCTTTGACTCTGCTGCATCTCCCCGCCCAGCTGCTACAGCCCCCAAGGCAGGTCCGGGAACACCTCGATCATCAGCCACCTCTAGGACCGTCCCTACGACCGGTGCAAACCCAACGGCTGTGGCTTCTAAGAGCGGAAGCGGCAGAGGATCAGGCCCAGAGAAGGCGGCCTATTCCACAAATCCTAGAGGAGCAAGGGAGAGTGGCCAGCCCAGGTCTGCAGCGGCTTCTGATGGCCAACGCGGCGGTCCAAGGAAGAGCGATGGAGGAGCAGCGAAGAGCTCCTCGGCATCGGGTGGAGTAAAGCCGCCTGCTACTTCCCATGCCGCTAGCAAAACCCAAGGCAGAGCGAGGGGCCTGCCTGCGCCCCTCTCCCCTGAAAGGGTGGCTGAGGTCGAGAGGGAAACCCGGGGGCAGTGGAGGAACCCCGAATGGCACAAGTGGCGCGAGAACCGCATCACGGCCTCCATCGCTCCCAAGATCTCCAACAGCAAGTTTGCAAACGGCCGGTCTTCGGAAGTGCCTCAGTCGTACCTGAAGGCGGTGGTGGGATCGGGCACTGTGGTACAGACCCCGGCCATAAATTGGGGAGTCCGCAATGAGAAGGTGGCAGTGCAAGCTTACGAAGCCCTCAAGTCCAGCACGGCAAAGAAACCAGTGAAGGTGAAAGACTGCGGCATCTTTGTCGACAAAGACAAGCCCTGGCTGGCTGCCAGCCCCGATGGCATTGTCCAAGATGCAGGTACCGGCAAGAACCTTCGTCTGTTGGAGGTGAAGTGCCCCTATAAACACAGAAATAAGACAGTGGCCGAAGCTTGCCGAGACGATACCTTCTGCCTGGAAAATGAGGGGGGCAGTTCCTACTCGTTGAAGAAAACTCATCCCTATTATACCCAAGTTCAGTGTCAGATGAAAACCTCCGGCCTGGACAAAACTGATTTTGTCGTTTACACCAAAAAAGAAACCGCAATTGCCCCGGTGGATTTTGACCCGGTTTTCTGGAAGCAAACAGTCCCCAAGCTGGAGAAGTTCTACACGGATGCCGTGATCCCTTATCTGGAGAAGAACAGCCCTTCTGCTGTCTGGGCCAATGAAGAGTGAAAAGCTGTGGGAAGTTCCTGATATTTTCTTCTTTTTTTCTTCAGAAGATGCGCCTTCGACCTGTTAACCCCCGTTCTCCTTTATCCTTTCTTCTCCCAAGAGGACCAGAATCAGTTGCAGTTTTTGTGTCCGAAGGCAGCTTTGTAAATTCTGTAGAGCGGCCTACAGCGGTGTTTCTCAACCTGCGTGATTTTCAGGTGTGGACTTCAAACTCCCAGAATTCCCTAGGTGGCTAGAGAATTCTGGGAGTTGAAGTCTACACTATCTTGAAGTCAAGATTGAGAAACATTGTCCTAGAGCAGGGGTCTCCAACCTTGGCCACTTTACGACTTGTGGACTTCAACTCCCAGAATTCCTCAGCCAACATGCGCTGGCTGAGGAATTCTGGGAGTTGAAGTCCACAAGTCGTAAAGTTGCCAAGGTTGGAGACCCCTGGCCTAGAGCATAGCCCGCCCCTCCCTTTCAGTTAGCATTTTAGAAAACTGCATTCCTCCTGGGAACGTGCAAAGCGTCCTCAGCTTACTATCCGAACAGACCAACAATGCCTAGAGAAACCCCAGTTTTTCTCCTCCTGCAGATCACGAACATCATTGGTTGTTCTCTTTACCTGACCAGGCAATAGGTAGTTTAAAAAAAGAAAGACATTCTGGACTTACTGCTTTCAGATTTCTAGATCTATTTCCAGGTATCTACCATGGAAACGTTCTCAGAAATGAAAATAGTTTTTGCTTGAGATGCAGTAACTTTACCAGAAACGCTAAAAGGACCTGGAACACATGATATGCTTACAACTGAATACTTTAATGAAGAGCCGAGGTGGCGCAGTGGTTAGAGTGCAGTACTGCAGGCTACTTCAGCTGACTGTTTAGCAGTTCAGCGGTTCAAATCTCACCGGCTCAAGGTTGACTCAGCCTTCCATCCTTCTGAGGTGGGTAAAATGAGGACCCAGATTGTTGGGGGCAATATGCTGACTCTGTGAACCGCTTAGAGAGTGCTGTAAAGCACTGTAAAGCGGTATATAAGTCTAAGTGCTATTGCTATTGCTATTAATGTTTCAATCCACGGCAGAGCTAAATTGTCCTCATCCAACCTGTTGCCAGTACTTCCTGGAACCTGCGTTGTCCAAGAATTATCCAGTGTGATAACGAAGGCCACAAGTTGCATGGAAGAAAGCAACCCGGTTAATTAAGAGCTGCAGGTTTTGAACATGGATCAAAATAAATCAAACTTCTGTTTCCTGCTATAAACGGCATGCTCTCGGTTATATATATCCAGAATGACCTGTTATCCAGTGGTAGCGAGAGAAAGTTAGATTATCATTTAGGCAAGAGGATAGATACCTTGACCCAGTCTATTTCAGCACAGGTGGAAGTGCATCTTTGCTTTGGAAGTTTATATATTAAAAAATTTGTAATTAAAAAAGATACATTTTGAGGGAATTGCAACTCAGGTTTTTGAAAAGTGTTTAAAAATTATAATTAAAAATGTAATTTGCAGGGTGGGGGAGATTGTAACTGACTTTTTGTAAAGAAATCTTGTGATATTTTTCTTTGGGACACATTAAAAAACAATTCCTTCTTGTTTGCCCTCTGGGGCTTTAGTTATGAAAATAAAAATAATCTATGCTGGATGTTATCCTGTGGTCTTTATAGCGCAACCAGAAACAGAATTGAGAAAATAGGGTATAAATGCCTCATTCGTTATTATTTTTACTATCTATTATGGCTAACAGTATTCTAATTTCTTTTTTGTTAAGGCGGGGGTTGAGTTAATTCCGTGCCTTTCTGCTCAAGAGAGATCATGGGATGACTGGAAAATAAGCTTTTAAATGCAGGAAACCGCGTGGAAGAAAAATCAAACCAGCTAGCTGATTTGGTGCAGTGGTGTTGCCATCTCTATTTCAACCCTAAGGCTGAACTGTTGAGCCCTAGATTCCAAATCGATCTTTAAAGCTTAACTATTAATGGGATTATGAATGTTAATGTGCCAAAGGAGTACACAAGCCAAGGATTGCAGAGTTTATCAAGGACAGGGGGTCCCCAAACTTGGCAACTTTGGACTTCAACTCCCAGATGGGCAGAGGTACAATTGCAGGAACAGAGAGCCCCTGGTCTAGAAAGTCACCTTATGTCAGCCCTTCTAGGTAAACTAGATAAGAAACTAGATCAGAGGTCTTCAAATAGCTGGCTGGAGAATTCTGGGAGTTGAAGTCCACAAGTCTTAAAGTTGCCAAGTTTGAAGACTTCTGATCTAGGAAGACCAGTTCTTTTAAGAGACTATTGTAGCATCTTAATTTCCAACTTTACTTTCAATTACACAACTGCAGGTAGCCCTTATGACCATCATTGAGCCCGGCAGTTACAGTCCCTGAAGGTTGTAAAGCATGCAGCTCATGGGACTGACCTGATTTTATGGTCTTTTTCCTTGCAGCAGTCATTAAGCAAAGCCCATTGTTCCACTGTGGGCCAGTTTTTCTTGGGAACCGGAAGTAAATGCTGGTTTTCTGGCAAAAAAAAAATATTGTGTATGCATCTGACCATGGGACAGTGCTAATGGACACAAATGCAGGGCAGTTGCCCAGTGCCCAAAATGTGTTCATGTGACTGCGGGGGGGAGGGGGGCATCAGAGCCAGGTCATAGTTTTTGGGCAGGTGGGCTAATTGTAACTTTGAATGGTCGCTAACTGAACAGGCATAAATTGAAGACTACCTGTGGGGCAGCAAGCAAGAGGAAACAACTGTGAAACATGAGAGCGGATGAGAAAGTATTACATTTAAACTAAACTAGGAGAGTATTGGGCAAAGTGAAAAATTAGCGCAAGGGCCTTGTGCGCTATTTGTGGCCTGTTGATAAAAGCAGTGGTTTGATTTGCATTGAAACGAAGCGCGAAGAGCTGCTTTAAAAGTATTTTAATCTCTACGTATCACTCAGTATATACCCAGTATACAGCATTGTACTGTGCTACCTTACATTTTTAGAGAGACTAACCGTAAAAATGTAAACACTCAAGGGGGAGCAGAGGTTACTGATGGGATCATAAGTTAGGCCTGGATTTTTGCTCTCTTAAGCAGTGACCAGGTGTAGCCTGTTCCAAACCGGGCAAAACCCACTTTAAAACAACTGCAATATTCCGTGTGCCATCAGGATAGAACTTTCAGATCGGCGTGTGGCTGAAGGATGAGATGAAAGGAAGAAGGCACATGGGTCAAACCGGAAGAGTCTCGGCAGAGTGAGGAAGAATGACAAATCATCTCCAAACAAGCATTTGCTTGCTGGCACAATTTCCCCAGGGACAACCAGTAGTTTGCATAGTACACAGATCTTCACTCTTTTTTTTTTTTCTTCTTCTTTAAAGAAATCCCCAGATTGCTCTCCCAAGAGCAGCCTGGAGACAAGCAGGACCCAATCTGCTTCTGCCAGGTGCCTCCCCATCCATCTACCTTGGGGGGGGGGGGGAGATCTCCCCTTTTAGCTCCTAAAAAGGCTCTACAGCTATTCGCGTTCTGGGTTCCCTCCCCCCCCCCCAAGTTCCCTTCAAATAAGACAGTAGTGCAACCGGAAGTCTAAGCTAGGCCAGTGAGTCCAGTAGATAAAGCTAAATATTTTCTAAGCCTCTGCACACCAAGTATGTACAGTCGGGGAATATTATCACCCCCTTTCCTGGTCCAACAGTGACTAGCCTGGCTTATATAGCATGGCATCTCGCTGGAATGCTGAAAGGATGGGGAGCTCCGAAGCGGGGTGCCAGTTGTCCTTGGGACAGAGAACGGATCTCTCTAAATCAGAGGTCTTCAAACTTGGCAACTTTAAGACTTGTGGACTTCAACTCCCAGAATTCTGGAGAATTCTGTGAGTTGAAGTCCACAAGTCTTAAAGTTGCCAAGTTTGGCCTGCTCTAAATGGGCTGCAAAAGAGTCCTCGTGTGTGTGTGTGTGTGTGTGTGTGTGTGTGTGTGTGTGTGTGTGTGTGTGTGTGTGTGTGTGTGTGTGTGTGTGTGTGTGTGTGTGTGTGTGTGTGTGTGTGTGTGTGTGTGTGTGGTGTGCACAAGGGGGAAGGGGACTGGGCCCCTTTGAAGTGTGCTTTTGGGAAAGAGGTCGAGGAGCTTCCCGACCCACCGTTCTAAGGAGCAAAAAACAAACCACAAAACTGGGGTGCATAATCCGACCCATTTAAAGTCCGAGCAGCTAGCGTACCACAGGAAAAAAAAATCTTGCTTGGGCCCAACTCCCTTTTAGGCTGCTGAGAAAAGGCACCTCTGCGCAAGGGCAGAGAGGCTACTGGCTGACTTAGTGCATTGCCTGCAGATAAATCCTCCCCACCCCCCCTTCCCCCCAAAGTCTCTTTGTGTCTGGCAGGCATTTGTGCATTTGCTGCTCTAGCATATAACCCTGAGCTCTCAACAGCACCTCAGTGTCTTCCTCTTCCCCAGTTTCAACATTTGGAATAAGACAATGCGTGTCAAAAAGTTTTGGAAATTTCCAGGGCTGCCTCCGGTCTCTTCCCCTAGGGCAGTTCCTGCATTTTGATTGTCTTGGCAGCAAAAAAAAAAAATCCAACTGAAACTTTGGAGGGCGGCGGCCCTTCGTCCCTCCCTGGCGACAGTCAGTCACAGAACCGCTTGCGGGGGACGGTCCGGGCTCTGTTGGACCGGCGGATCTCTTGCTTGGCGTCGCGGCAGCGTTGGCAGATGAAGACCTCGGGCACGTTGGACTTGCGGATCTTGGCGCAGGAGAGGTGTATCCAAGTCGCGCACTCATTGCATTCGATCATGGGTCGCCCGGCAAAGGGCTTTAAGCAGAAGCAAGTGATGAGGTCCCAAGCGTCGTCTTCTGTGTAAAAAGAGGGGGGAAAAAAGGTGGTTTTATGAATGGCACCCTTGCTTGTTTTTCTCAGCTGGCACACCCAGTGGTGGGTTGCTGCCGGTTCGGACCGGTTCTCCCGTTCTCCCGGTGGCGGCAATTAACCCCCACTCGCCGAACCGGCAGGCTGGCCGGCTGGCCACGCCCCCGAACCGGTTCTCCGGTCGCCGCTCCTTGAAAGCGGCTTGCGCAGAGGGTCATTTGTGCGACGTGATGGGGGCGCGCGCGAAGCGAGCGGGTGAGCGCAAAACGTGTACTTTTGACGCGATGCGAACCGGTAGGGAAGGTAAGTAGAACCCACCCCTGAGCACACCCCAATCTAACATTGTGATTAATAAAGTATTTTTTCTTAGACTGTTTAAAGCAGCCTTCTGGCTTTGCAGACTGGGGGGGGGGGAGAGAGGAGAGGGGATGGGATGGTTCTGTGCGAACAGCGGGCAAGCACGTGCACGCTCCATTGGTGCAAGCTGCTCGTGCAAGTGGAGCTGCACGTGCACACATGCCACTTCCGCAGCCCGGTATTGGGTCGCAGCCTCGGGGTTGGGGACCCCTGCCTTAGAGATGGCTGTAAAATTAGCTGTTTTAACTTCCTTTCATTTTCAACCCACTTCCTTTATGCAAAACGCTTTAAATGCCGTGCCTGTAGTGATTGAATAGAACTTAGAATAAACTTGTCACTTTAAATGTACACTAATCGGCATACATTAAAATGAAATTTCATTGCATACAGCTCTCAAAGGGTCACCACCTCCAATATACACTACATAAACATGACAAAATAAATAAATAAATACAAAATTATGCATATACCCACATATATGACACAAGAGAAACAACACAGTCTAGTTCGGATGTATACATGTAAATGAGCCTCTATCGTAGCATTTCTCAACCCTGGCAATTATAAAGACGTGTGTGCCTCAATTCCTAGAATTCCCCAGCAGCACAGCATTCTGGGAATTGAACCCCACTGGTCACATAAAAATTGCCAGATTGAGAATTGTGGCTCTCTGGGCTTATTAAATAATCCAACCAAAATGCATTTGCTCCCCCTACTGGCAGCTGGCAATACTGCCCTTAACTTACCATCTGTTTTGGTGTCTGAGGCTGCAGTAAACTCTTCAGGCAGATCTGGCAAGAGGGAGAGAAAAATACCAGGTGAAGAAGAGTGCCCACAGTATGTTGCTCATAGTCACAGTTTGCAAAAAGCATCCTTCAACCTAAACAGAGCAGGCCATGTAAAATTGATAAAGCAGCCACTATGCCTTTAATTGATCTGGTTAAGGAGCCAACCATTCTAAATCAAGAGATTCATCAAACTTCTTGCAGCTTATTGGCTCCTGATGTTACACCGTAAATGTTGCCTAATCTCTCCATGCACAAACTCCACTAACAATGGGGAAATAGCGTCATTTGGCACTCCTCAAAAGTAATAGGATCATTCCCCAGGGAGGACACAAGCCAAGTCACTTCCACCAGTTCTCTAAGGCAGTGATTCTCAACCCAGCAGCTTTCGAATGGGTGGACTTCAACTCCCAGAATTCTCCAGCCATTTGCACACTATAATGCAAACAGGGCATCGCAAGTTCAGAGCAAACGCGAACTGTCGGAGAAGCTGTGAGTATCCAAAAGAAAATGAACATCTGGATGGGTTGCCTAGGTCTATTTAAGGGTTGATTATTGCAGATCTACAGGAGGAGCTGATCTCTTTAAAGCAGGGCTCTCCAAACTTGGCAACTTTAAGACTTGTGGACTTCCAGAATTCCTCAGCCAGCCATGCTGGTTGGGGAATTCGGGGACTTGAAGTCCATAAGTCTTAAAAGTGGCTGGGGGGGATTCTGCTTCATGCTGGCTGGGGAACTCTGGGAGTTGAAGTCCACGTATCTTAAAGTTGCTGAGGTTGGAAAACACTGCTCTAGAGAACTGCCGTGGGAAAGGCCCGTGGGCTAAGTGGATCAAGATTAGCTGCCGTGTCTGGTTAGGGGGGGGGGGGGGTCACCCTTGTTGAATTTCTTCTAAGACAGGGGTGTCAAACTCGCCTCGTCACGTCGTTGTCATGTGACATATCTCGACTTTTCCCCACCTTCGTTAAACTGAGCATGGGCGTTACCAGCGTGTGACACATCCGGACCGCGAGTTTGACAGCCCTGTTCTAAGAGCACCAGTACTTGCAGACTTACTGCTAAGTTGAGGGACGTCTCCTGCAGGTTCTTCTGTGCTTTGCTCCACCACGTCCCAAGAGGCAGAGGTGGTTCTCTCCTCTTTGCATGTCCCTTGTTCCTCAGTCTTCTCTTCGGCGTAAAGTCCAGGGATACAGTCTTTCTCCGTTTGCTCCAGGAGAGGTCTGGATGGGAGCTCTTGGAGGCAGGATTTCAGCTCCTTCACTTCCGTGAAAGTCTCAGGCGTTCTCTGTGTATGGTCCTTCAGGGGCATCAAGCCCTTGTCCGTCGCCTGGTTTACGCTGAGTTTCTTTGACGACTGCTTTCTCTTCTTGGTTTGTTGGTGCCGACCGGTGCAAAAGCTACTGGTTATGTTAGGGCAGGTCAGCAGCTCTCCTGTCCCCTTGTAGGCTGCGTTCCTGCTTCCTCCGTCGTCTGAAAGCACTTGGGAGTCACAGGACTGGGACGATCCCCAACTGTCACTGTCTTGGGTGCTTCCGGTGCTGTTCTGAGGGCTCCTGTTGCCTTGGTATGTCCATGGCTCATTCTGGGGATAGGAAAAAAGAAGAGAAAGCCGTGTGATTTGCCTTGTTGCAGGTGAGAGAGAATGGGAGCGCCCAGCGCCCAGGCTAGGAAGGCAGAGAAAGGGCCAAGCGCTCGATTCCATGACCGACGACTTTTCTTACCTCCTTTGGGTAGGGAATGTAGCCTGCATAGGCTAGCACAAAAGTGCAGAATTGATTGAAGTCTTCTACAGTTCTGTGTCTTTTCTGGGGTGGCTGCAAAGATACATGGGTTTACAAGTCAGGATCTCAATATCCTCTTACAATAGTTTTAACTTCAAACCAACAATCAAGTAAACAGTACCCCAAATCAAGAAACTGCTGAAGAGCCCAACCAAGGATCTCAAAGATCCTCCTCCCCACACACACACACACTCCACCTACACAGACAGGCAAGACACCAGAATATAAACTGACAGCAAACAGCACTCCTTACTAGCACTGATGATGTTACCTGGTATGGGTAATAAAACTGTCTGCAAGAAAACAAGCAAGCTCAGAGAGCACCAAGGACCCCTCATTTCAACCCTGAGCTACAAATATTCTCCTTTATTGGATCTTTTTTAACAATGTTAACAAACTAGCTGAGCATAAATAATAGTGAGTTTCTACGATATTGCCCCAACAAGTGAAAATGTCATGAGAACACAGTCAATGCAAGTTGGTTGACAAAACCTAGGCTACCTACTCAGTTCCATAAATCATTGCCCATCGTACCCATACCAAAAACCTACCATCTTGCCAATATATCCTTGGTCACCATTGTGAGCAAAATACCCTTTAAGGTGGATTGCTTGCTATCTAAATGTAAGCACCTCCCTCACTCAGAGGCAGGCCGTTGAATTGTCCTGCTCAATGTTACTGACAGTCAACGCCAGGTCAGGGAAAAAACACGAATGCATCTCAAGCACCGGCTAAGCTTGGTTTGTGTGGCAGATTCTGGTGTGGCATCAACACAAGAAGAGCCCCGATCTGGCCCAAAGGATCTGGACTGGCCTTCTGGATCATCCAGTGGACATCTGAATGCTTTTAAGAAAGCTCACCAGCCTGGACTCACCAGTTGCCTCCACTGTGGCTTCCCAGCTGCAAATATTTCAAGTCTTCTGCCACAAAGGCAAGATGGTGTCCACAGCCATCAATCTGGATAGCTATGTCCTCTTTAGTCCCCTCTTAAACCATCCAAATTGGCTGGTCGGTCGGTCGGTCTGTATGTCTGTCTATTTACTATCTATTTACTATCTATCTATCTATCTATCTATCTATCTATCTATCTATCTATCTATCTATCTATCTACCTACCTATCATCTATGTAACATATGTGGCTGCCCATCTCACAAAAAGTGACTCTGGATGGCTTGCTGACAATATTTAATTACACATCAGGTGGAAAATGCTTCCTTCTCAGTCCTGAATCTCAGTCAATGACCTTCAGTTCCAATCCTATGAACCCTATGTGCCCAATGCAATGTGTGATTTTATACACTTCCGCACCTGTATCATGTCTTCATTATCTTGCACTCCAAGCTACAGTGCCCCAGAAAGCTGGCTGGGGAAATCTTGGAGTTGGGAGAGTCCACCCATCTTAGTTTGAAGTTGCCAAAGTTTGAGAACACTGGTCTAGTTTTACAAACAGGTAAAAATCAGTTACGTATTTTAAAGACCAGGTTAAGAGATGATGTGGGGATACAGCCACAAGGCATTTTATAGCCAAAACATGCTTTCCCACCTCAATGAATACTGTCACTTCCCTGAGGATCCTAGCTTCTGTTATGTAACACAAGGACGAAAATTTGTTTTTTTTTTAACAGTTGGGACATTTAGCTTTCCCAAGATATTCTAAACAAAGAGAAAATACGTAGGCCATCCAATATCTTATCACAACAGAAAGGAGAATTTGGCCCTGTGGTTTTTCTCGTTTCCAAAACCAAAGAGAAAGGGAGTGAATTCCAGCAGTAAATCTCAGAGCCGGGATCTCCAGGGAAACAAACTCTCCTGCCATTTAGTGGGGAAGATGATAATAACAATGATAATGGTGTGGAAGTGTGGAGACATTTCCCTGCAGGCACGCAGTCAAAGCAAACAAGTGTGGCTTGCCTGCAGACAAAGGAAAGCCGGAGATCCGATTCCAGCCAAAACAAGGGAGATTGCTGAATTCTTAATATCCTCCCTCCCCAATTTGAAGAATGCCAAGACAGTTTATTTTTATTTTTTATTTTTTTGCAAAAGCCTTGGCTCAAATTGACCCAATATGTCGTTTGATAGTGAGATGGGCTGGGCAGCATATAAAATTAATAAATAATACTGATGAAATGCCCTGCCAAGCTGGCCCATGGGTCCAGCCCCCAAAGTTGAGAAGGAGGCAGGACAGGTACCCTCTAGAGTAAAGGGGGTCCTTCGTTCCTTGCCCCATGTCCTAACTCTAAAAGGTAAAGGCTTCTCTGTCAGTCATGGTGGCCAATGCCCATGTTGTCCAAATATATTTTCCGGGGTCATGTGGCCAGCATGGCTATGTTATCTTCCCAGTAAAGTGGTAGGTACCTATCTACTTGAATTTGCCTGCTTTCAAACTGATAGGTGGGCAGGAGCTGTATATATCCCCTTCTTTGTGAGGTTGCCACAAAGAAGAGGGAGTCAAGCCATTCTCCAAAGCACCTGAAGCCAGGATAAGAAGCAATGGATGGAAACTAATCAAGGAGAGAAGCAACCTGGAACTAAGGAGAAATTTCCTGACAGTTAGAACAATTAGCCAGTGGAACAGCTTGCTCCATCACTGGAGGTTTTCAAGAAGAGCTTGGACAACCATTTGTCTGAAACGGTATAGGGCCATGATGGCGAACCTATGGCACGCGTGCCAGAAGTGGCACGCAGAGCCCTCTCTGTGGGTACACGTGCCGTCGCCCCAGCTCAGCCAGCTGGTTGTTGGGTTTCTGAGACGTGCCTGCCCGGCACTCGCCTTACAGTTTGGGCACTGTGCCAAAAAGGTTTGCCATCACTGGTATAGGGTCTCCTGCCTGAAGGGGGGGGGGGACTAGAAGACCTCCAAGGTCCCTTCCAAATCTGTTATTGTATTATTCTGTTCTGTATAGGGTCTCCTGCCTGAAGGGGGGGGGGGGGGGGTTGGACTAGAAGACCTCCAAGGTCCCTTCCAACTCTGTTATCCATACTAAGAAATGCTATTCCTCATGGAGGTTCTTTTATCTATTAAATTTAAATTTATGGGCCACCCATCTGGTTACCCAGAGCGCCTCCCGTCACATTTAGAGAAGAGAAAGTCGTCCGAATGGATCCAAGGCCAGGAACGGGGGGGGGGGGGGGGGGGGGCCCCAAAAGACGGTGGATAGGTAAGGGTTGTCTATGGAGATGAAGGGGCAGATATGAAAGGAGAAAAAGATCGTCAGAACAGACAGACACTGCCCTAACTGCAATCAATCTTTTCAGGGACGGAGGGAAGGAGATAAAAGCCACAAGGGTGACCCTGAGACTAAAGGGCTGGATCCGCCAAGAGCTTGGAAATTTCCCCTTTCTTTTTTTGAGGGGGGGGGGAGAATTATCCACATCAAAACCTGAGCAGAGGGGTTAAGATGGCGCCGGAGCCGCCGCCGCCCTGGGCGAAAGAGCCGGGAGGCACGGCGGTAACTTCGCCGCCGGCCCCGGGAAGGGAGCAAGCCGAGGGTCTCGCCTCGTAAGCTTCCCCTCACCCCCGCGGGGGGTAAAAAAAGAAGAAGCAGGGGAAAAAAAAAAAAAAAAACAAGCTCCCGGGGTGAGAAAACGCGGGACGGCCAATGCCAAACTCCTCCTGCTGGGGCTCCGGAGCCGGGGCGGAGCCGCCGTCGCGCCAAAGACACCCGGGGAGCGCCGCCCCCGCCGGGAGAAGCAGGCTCTCCGCCCCGCTCCGAAGCAACGGAGGTGTCTGTGTGTGGGGGGGGGGGGCAGGTCTCTCCATGGGGCCACCCCCGCCCGACTCGGAGCCCGGCCGGTTCGGGAAAAGAGGGGCGCAAATGGAGCGGATCCCTCTTCTTGCCCGCCCGGTTTCTCCCCCTCGCCTGCCTTTCCCTCCCTCCCGCCGGCTGGGAGTCGCCGCGTTGGGGACTCACCTCGTCGAAGGTGGGGAAGCCCGGACTGGGCACGGGGCTGGCACCTGAAAAGAGGAGGAGGAGGAGGAGGAGGAGAAGAAGGGGAGGTTAGATCGGGCCGGGAAAGCAGCCGGCGCACCCCGGACCCCGGCGCCTTCTGCCCGGCAGGCCGACTGCGCGCTTTGGCCCTCCCTGCCTCCCTTTGCAAAGCGGCCCCGCCGCCCTGCCCGGTGGCTGCCCGCCGGCTCGCCCACCTGCGTCCTCCTCGGAGCTGTTCATCCCCGCCGCCACTCGA
>QLTV01001124.1:47116-66521 GCA_003457575.1 Thermophis baileyi
ATGGCTTAAGTGAAGAAGATAATGCCTTTTTTAAAATTGAATCTCCTATTAGGAAGATTCTGCTTCTGAGGACAAAGTCATACCTTTAATCCAGATGGTTATGCTGTATGTTTTGCCTATTGCAGTGATGGCGAACCTTTTTTTGCTCGGGTGCCAAAAGGGTTAGGGTTTGTTTCCGAACTTCCGGTAGGCCCGTTGGGTCCGTTTTTCACCAGGATGGCGAAAAACGGGCTTTCCTGAAGCCTGGGGAGGGCGAAAGGAGGCCTGGGAGGCCTGGGGAGGGCGAAAGGAGGCTTTCCTGAAGCCTGGGGAGGGCGAAAAAAGTCCCAATGGGCCTACCGGAAGTCCGGAGGCTTCAGTGAGGCCTGCGCGCATGCGCGGGGGGGATGGACAGTGTGGGGGTGTGTGTTGTGCACGGATGCGTGGGGGGAGGGCATTGCGTTATGGGTGTGGGCACACGCGCGCGCACCCTTTTGGCACCCGAGCCTAAAAAGGTTCGCCATCACTGGGTAGACCGAGTGCCAGGTGTTTTGTACAGGTAGCCCTCGACTTACAACATTTAGTGACCGTTCAGTTACAACGGCACTGAAAAATGTGACTTACGACCATTTTCCAGAGTTACAGCCTCTGTACAATCCCCACGGTCAGGTGATCAAAATTCAGATGCTTGGCAACTGTTTCATATTTATGACTGTTGCTGTGTCCCCAGGTCACACGATCCCCCCCTTTTGCGACCTTCTGACAAACAAAGTCAAAACGGGGAAGCCCGATTCACTTCACGACCGGCTTACTAACTTTTATCAACTGCAGGGATTCACTTAACAACTGTGGCAGGAAAGGTCGTAAAACGGGGCAAAACTGACTTCACAAAATGTCTCGCTTAACAACAGGAATTTTTGGGCTCCGTTGCGGTCGTAAGTCGAGGACTACCTGCATATGTCAACCTCACTAGTTAGAAACAGGTCAGGAAATCAACTCCCCACCAGGAGGGCTGAAATTATTATTATTATTTTTAATTTGAGAATGGCTATAATTACAGAACCTTGGAAGTCTGCTTCTGCCGGGCCTCCTCCCTTCTTCTACTCTGATGAGTTAGTGAGGTGTTTGGACTGCTTTACAAAGGCTATTTGCCCTTGGTGGATTTAAGATAAGTTTCCTCCCTTGTTCCTTTGATAAGAGTTTGCATATCTCCTTCAAGGTCAACTTTTTTACTCTCTAGTGTTGCATGCCTTTTAGACAGGCTTTAACAACAAGAAGTCCCCTGGATGTGTTTTCACTAGTATTTTGAATAACTGTATTGTTATATGTTGCCCAGAGTCCCTATAGAATTGAGTAAATGTATATATTTAATAAATATTCTAAATGGATAATCATCAGGCACCCTTCTCATGTATTCTTGGGACTCCAAATAGCCCGGTTTTCTGTACTCTCTCGTCTTCATGACCCCCAACTTCTTCTCTTGAATTGCATTCAGCATGATGCATAATTTCCCCTCAAGCTTTTGTCTCAAGTATAACTTATTCACTACAGTACAGCAAATAATGTGCAACTATCCGCCACTTAGGGATCCCTTCCTCCATGGATACCCAAAATGAGCTAAAGAAATAAAGAGGAAGACAATAAAATGTCATAGGCATTCCTGAAATGTTGTGGAAGCTTCTCACAATTGGGACACACAACCAGAGGTGGGTTCCTCCCGGTTCGGACCGGTTCGCCCGAACCGGTAGCGACCCGCTGGTGACGTCACGATGACATCACGGATCCGGTTCGGTCGGTGCCGGTCCGTGGACACCGCCATCTTTTTTTATTTTTTTTTAATTTTTTCCCGGTTTTTTTTTCTTCTGTGCATGCGCAGAAACCGAGTTTCCGGCATTGTGCATGTGTTGCCATCTTGTTTTCGGCTTTTGGGGGGGGGGATTTTTTCTGATTTTTTTTGCACTGTGCACGCGTGCGAAGCACGCGCACGCCGAGGCACACCTACGCGGCACAGGAGGAAGCGAACTGGCAGCGAGGTAAGTTAGAACCCACCCCTGCACACAACCCTTGTATGGCTTTAATTTATTGAAAATGAACAGGGGCAAGAGAAGAAGGATGTTGCATTGCATTTAAAGAAAGAAACATATACAGAAAACCTCGGTCGCTTGGGGAGATGCACAACCTGCTCTCCGCCCTGAGACACTGGCCCGACCCAGCTGTGACTGACGCCGGCCTCACTATTGCGAGGGCTGGCGGGGTGGGAATGGGATCTGGGAGGAGGGGACGACAGAAAGGGGAACGGACCCACAGCGCCCAGCTGCGGCTTTAAAACGTGCACAGGGAACTATCGCCACCCGGAGGACGCTTTTCAATTAAAGCCGTGTGTGTGTGTGTGTGTGTGTGTATCTCTGTATCTCTCTCTGTGTCTCTTCTCTCTCGGAAACCCGGCGAGCTCTCCTTGGGGCTCTTCGCTATTCCTTTTCTTTCTTCTTGGCAACTTTTTGGAAATCCGGGCTGGCTGAGGAATGAGCGCAAGCTTCCCTTCGGGCAACCCTCCTCCTCCTCCCCCTCCTTCTCCTCTCATGATCCCCTGGCCAGCTGTGGTGGTGCTGGGAGGGTGCGCAAAAGCGGGGAGACCCTCAAGCGAGCGGCCAGCCACCCTGTGTGTGCCTTTTCTGTGCTTTCGCCAGGAGGTCTTCCCGCTCGTACGCACCCTCCCAGCTGCACCACAGCCGGGAAGGGGGTTGCGAGAGGAGGAGGAGGAGGGTTGCTGGAGCCTTAGTGCAGGAGTGAAGTGGCCCTGTAAATGCCTTCGTGCGACATTTGTGCTCAAGGCAGCCTTTGCCGCCTGCCACTTGGGGCTGGAGCTCACGCCGCCACATGTGGCTGAAGAGCTGCTGGGGGGGAGAGGGGACATGGCAAGGCGATGGCCAGAGCAAAGCAGCCCTATATTTGCCTTCGGGCCACATTTGGCTCAAGGCAGCCCTCACCTCCCGCCGCTTTGGGCTCAGAGCTGTAAGCCGCATCCTGTTGCTAGGGGTGAGTGGGACAGGGTCGCATTGTGGCTCCATGTCGTAATGGGCTCCAGGAGGAGGAGGGGACCACATCTCCCCCACTGTGAAGCGCGCTAAAGTTCACTGTGCTGCTCAAGGCACTGCGAGAGTGCCTCATGGCCTGCTTGATGCCTCATATCAGAATCAGAGAGGGGGGAGAGAGAAACATACAGAGAGAGAGAGACACACACACAGAGAGAGAGAGATACAGAGAGAGGGGGGAGAGACATAGAGAGACACACAGAGACTGAGAGATACAGAGTGAGAGGGGGAAAGACGGGGGAGAGAGAGAGAGACAGAGACATACAGAGAGAGGGGAGAGATAGAGGGGGAGAGAGACACACACACACAGAGATACAGAGAGAGGGAGGAGAGGGAGGGGGAGATAGAGAGGGGGAGAGAGAGACAGAGAGAGAGATACACCGAGGCATACAGAGAGAGGTGGGGAGAGACAGAGAGAGATACAGGGGGGGGGAGAGGGAGAGAGAGAGAGAGAGAGAGGTACACAGAGAGAAGGGAGAGAGGGAGGGGAGAGAGAGAGACATAAGAGATACAGAGAGATAGAGGGGGGAGGAGATGTCAAAAGGGTTTTGTGGCTCACGGTGTTTTTTAATAACCAGTTGTCTGCCCTAATGACCGGCTGGGTAGGCGTGGCTAGGGGGTGATGTGACTGGGTGGGAGTGAGTGACGTCAAGTTGGCCACGCCCACCCAGGTTTTGTGGCTCCCGATGTTTTCTTTTCTGTGGGAAACGGGTCCAAATGGCTCTTTGAGTGTTTTAAGGTTGCAGACCCCTGGCATAGGGTTTCCTGCCCGAGCAGGTGGCTGGACTAGAAGACCTTCAAGGTCCCTTTCCAACTGTGATTCTGTTCTGTTCTGTTTAGTAAAGCATGATGGTGAATTTTTGTGGCTTGTTAGGCTGGGAGAAGCCTGATTATTGTGCATGTAGAAGATGGCTTACTTTGATAAACAGGCTCAGTATGTTGTGTGAATGTAGAAGCCAGTATTTAGACCTGTTTCTTGACACGCAAATATTGTTAATACTCTTAATGCCCAGCCTACACTCCATGAATATAAAGAGCCCTCGACTTACATCTGGTCACTTAACAATGGTTCAAAGCAGGGGTGGGTTCTAACGTACCTCGCTGCCAGTTCGCTTCCTCCTGCGCCACGTGGCCGCGCATCGTGGCCGCGCGCATGCTTCGCGCGTGTGCATGCGCAGTGCCAAAAAATAAAAATTAAAATCCAAAAAAAGCGAAACACAAGATGGTGGTGCGTGCGCAGTGCCGGAAACCCGGCTTCTGAACATGCGCAGAAGAAAAAAAAAATTGAAAAAAAAAATCAAAAAAAATATGGCGACGCCCACGGACCACTGACCGAACCGGATCCATGACGTCACCAGCAGGTCGCTACTGGTTCGGGCAAACTGGTCCAAACCCACCTCTGGTTCAAAGTTACAACGGACCCAAAGAAAGTACCGATGACCTGGATTCAAAGTTCCAGTGGCTGGACCCTTCCCTTAGTCATGCGATTGCATTCTGGGAGCTTGGCAACCAACCTGCATTTATGGCCTTTTGCGGCATCTGTGGTCAGGTGATTGCGATTTATGGTTTTTTGCTGGAGTTTCCAGCAAAAAACACTAATTGCAGACAATGGGTTCATTTAACACAGGCGGAGTTGTTTAATGACCATGGTGCTCTATGCTGCAAAAAAGTCCAAAAAACATGATGCACTTAACGACTGGCATGACTTACAACCATAATTCTGGGCTCAATTAGAGACCTAAGTTGAGGACTATCTGTATTCTACACGCTGCAGTATTCTTCAACTTTTTTCAGGACTGTTTCCAAGAAGTTTAGCGAACACTGGATAGATTCTATACTGTCAGATAAGTTCCAGCATACAAATGCCCTTTGTGACTTTGTGTACAGGTAGTCCTCGACTTACAACAGTTCATTTAGTGACCATTTGAAATTACAACAGCTCTGCAGTGACTTTTGACTGTTTTTCACATTTACGGCCATTGCAGCATCCCCATGGTCATGTGAACAAAATCCAGAGACTCGGCAACTCATATTGGTGAGGGTTGCGGTTTCCTAGATATTGCGTGATCACCTTCTGGCAAGCAAAGTCAATGGGGAAGCCAGATTCACTTAACCACTTAATGCAAGAAAGGGCATAAAATGGGGCAAAGCTGTTCTGACCTAGGCTTCCTGATAAATCATAAATCACAAACGTAGTCCCAAAAAACCTTTTTATTTCAACAGCTGTGAATTATGTTCATTCCCAGCCGTAATAAGTCCCAGTTTTAATTAGTCAGACAGAAGTCTGCCAGTCTTTCAAGAGAAGGCTGATAAACACCCACCTTTATCTCCCTTGACACACTGCCAAAAACCTAATTGGCAAGTAGCTTTGCAAGGCCAAACAGAACACGGAGTCAGAACGGAGCAGCTGAGTTACACTGAACAGAACTGAATCAAGTTGCTTCCTGCAACACTCACATCCTTTTGCTCCTTTTATGTCCTATGGGAGGGGCCAATCATCTCCAAGCCTTACTCCCGAGTAGTCCTTTTCCTCCGTAACTGTTCTTGCCTTCTGGCAGCTCTGTGCATGTGCACATTGGAAACAGGCTCCCCCTGTTCCTCTGCCTCGCTGCTGTCAGCCTCTGGAGGCTCTGGAGGCAGCACAGACCTCCCAGATGGCCCAGGCTAGATCTCTGCCTCCGACACAGAGCCTTCTCCAGACTCCAGGACTGGCCCATGTTCCTCCCCAGTCTCCTCGCTGTCCGACTCTGCTGCCAGCTCCGCAGGCCGCTGGTAGACCACAACAAAAGCTCACTCAACAACTGTCTCGCTTAGCAACAGAAATGTTGGGCTCAATTATGGTTGATAAGTCAAGGACTACCTGTATACAATCAACTCTGGTGGACATTTCCACCCCCCTAGCCCCGTGATGGCGAACCTATGGCACGCGTGCCAGAGGTGGCACGCAGAGCCCTCTCTGCTGGCACGTGCGCCGTCGCCCCAGGTCAGATCTCCGTGGCGTTTCTTTCGTGAGCTTCTGTTTCCCTGCAAACGACGAAACAGAAGCTCACAAAAGAAAAAGATCTTACCTCTTGCCGCGCTGCCGGTGTTGGGATGCCCCGTCTTCCACCGGCCAGCTGGTCTTCGGGTCTCTGCTGCGCACGCACGCATGTCTGCGAATGCACATGTCCGTGCATGTCCATGTATGCACACATTCATGCATGCGTGCGTTTGTGCATGTCTGCACATGCGCACACGTTTCAGTTTGGGCATGCGCATGCGCAGTTTGGGCCCTCGGTGTCTAAAAGGTTCGCCATCACTGCCCTAGTGTAAAAGTACCCGTGCTGTTAAAAAAAGGGGAAAAAAGAAAGAAATCCAAGACCAGAGAGATCCACTTTATTTACACGGCGATCTCAGTGCTGATGGACAGGGTTGTAAGGTTGCAATGTAAAACCACGTAATTTTATTATCAAGACATGGTGCGTTAGCTGGGACAGATCTTAACCCTACATGGAGTTGAGACCTTGAGAGACTCGGGAGACCATTTTTAGATATAAGCCCACCCCCCCACCCCCAAAAAAACAGAACGGCCAAGGCCACCACCTTCTGGCAGAAGAGGAAAAGCTGCTGCGTTTCCACCATCCTGTACCCTGCATACAGTAGTGTCGCTTTTTGTATCGTGTTGTTGCGTCTCCCTCATGACAAGATCACATCTGAGAACGGAAACGAAGACAGGAGCCCCATACAAAAAGCATCACCATCTGAGTGGGGGGGGAGGAGGGGGGGGAAGGAAATTTAAGGCTATGCCATGAAAAAAGAAGCCATTTCAAGAGAACCTGGTTTGCTTGCTTGCTTGCGTGGTGCTTGGAGGGGCTGCATCTCTTCCCAAAAGGGGTGTGGGAGAAGGCAAGAAACGATCCAGTTTCCAAAGGACGGTTTGCAGCTCCAGCCCATTTCCGGGAGAAGCTACTCAACGTGCAACATTTAGCAGCATCTGACACCCCTGAAGCCTTCTTACATTCCTCGGTGGTGGGTTCAGTTCTACCGACAGGCAGGGGGGAGAGACAAGACAGCTCGGAGCAGCGATGTCTCTTCCCCATCCCGACTCCCTCCACTAAATCAGCCCTGGGCGTGTCCCCCCCACCACCTCTCCCTTCAGCTGTCCTTCTGTCCCCGCCCAGCAGAGACTTGGCACAGATCCAGCAGTGGAGTTGGCAACTTGGGTTACTTTCGTCCTCTCTTTCCCGGCGGATGCTGGTTTCCTGGGGGAAGGAGGGGTCAGCTTGGCGGTTGGCACAGCCGACGTTTGCCCAATGGTGGTGGAATCCCCACGGCGACTCCATGGGGCGAGCGGGAGGGCTGCTGCAGGGCGTGTTCTGCTCCCCACCAGCTCACGCACACAGTCTGGCGGCTTTATAGGAAACCTTCTTTCCGGAACTGCTCTTGCAAGATGTCTCTGTACTCGTCGAAGCCGCCCTCGATACGCTGAACGGTGCCGTTGCCGCACACCCACAGCTCCTTGCACACCAACCGGATGAACCGCTCGTCGTGTGAAACTAGGATCAAGCCACCCTAGAACAAGAGGGAGGGAGCCTCACATCACAACTGGGGAGAGCGTAGGACGCAAGGTCAGCTGTTCCCTCACTACAACTTTCTTGCCGTTTGGTTTTTAATACGATTAAAACCCCTTGGTGCTCTCTGAGCTTGGTTGATTTCTTGCAGATGTTTCAATACCTAAACTAGGTAACATCATCTGTCAACATAACACTGATGATGTTGTCTAGTTTGGGTAATGAAATGTCTGCAAGAAAAGAACCAAGCTCAGAGAGCACCTCATTTCAACCTTGAGCTACAAATATTCTCCTTTAGCAATAGCACTTAGACTTATATACCGCTTCATATGGTTTACAGCAGGGGTGTCAAACTCAATTTCATTGAGGGCCGCATCAGGTTGTGTTTGACCTTGGGGTGTGTGTGTGTGAGGCCAGCTCAACGTCACTTGTGTCAGGGGCGCCTTTGGTGGCCCGAGCACTCTGCCAGCAAAACCGGGCTCCCGAACTCCGTTTTTGGCTGCGACGGCCTCCTGCAACCCTCTGCCAGTGAAAACGGAGCTCGGGAGGGCCGCACACAGCCCTCCTGAGCTCCATTTTCACTGGCAGAGGCACCGCGGGCCGGTCCTTCGCTGTTTCCAGGGCGGCCCCGCGGGCCAGATCTAAGCACCCCGCGGGCTGCATCCTCCAGCCCCCGGGCCTTCAGTTTGACACCCCTGGTTTACAGAGTCAGCATATTTGCCCCCAACAATCTTGAGTCCTCATTTTGTGGGTGGAAGGAAGCATTTTACTTATGAAGGATGGAAGGCTGAATCAACCTTGAGCCGGTCAGGATCAAACTCCTGGTGTGTGGGAAAGTGTTAGCCCGCAATAATGCATTCTAACTACTGTGCTCTTAGGGTCAATTAAAATCCCAATTAAAATGGTTAATTAGCCTCCCCTTGCCATTAGTAGAATTTCTATTGGAAGGCCTGCTCTGCATTACAGCCTTCAAATTCTTACACAGGTGACAACAGTTGGTTGACCTTCTCTGGCTCTGGAAGTCAAGCAAGAATAGGACTTGGATGAGAAAACTTTAGGAATACCAGCCTGTAGATTAGATTGGGTTTGGTAAATTGGACCAACATTCGTGAAGTTGCTTTAAGGGCAAGCCACCTCCAGATTGTTAGGTTGTTGGAAGTTGTCTGAGCTTGGCTTTTTTTTTTTCATTTCCAGACATTTCCTTGTCTACCTAGAGCGGGTCTGTAATGACGTCTGCAAATAAAAACTCAAGCTGAAAAGTCCTACAGTCTATCTAAACTGCTCTTAAAGATGGTTGAGAAGAACCCTATGCAGATGCCTCCATCAAGTCACCAATCCTGAGCCTGATTTGGGACCTTTACCGTCATCTTCAATAGAAAGCAAAGAACGAGGAAAGCCCAGTTAGTCATCCCCAGCCTGGTATTTTCTGGTTTGCTTGGAAAATGTGGACAGTGTAATTTCAGCAGGTTTGGAGAATACAGGTAAGTCCTCGACTTACAACCGTTCACTTAGTGACCGTACAAAGTTACAGCAGTACTGAAAAAAGTGACTTCTGACCGTTTTTCAGACTTATGACCGTTGCGGCATCCCCATGGTCACGTGATCAAAATTCAGACGCTTAGCAACTGACTCATAATTATGACGGTTGCAGTGTCCCGGGGGGGGGGGGCGGGACGACGTGATCCTCTTTTGCGACTTCCTGACAAGCCAAGTCAATGGGGAAGCCGGATTCACTTAACAACCGGGTTGCTAATTTAAACAACTGCAGTGATTCACTTAAACAAACGTGGCAAGAAAAGTCGTACAATGGGGCAAAACTCGCTTCACAAATTTCTCACTTAGCAAGATAAATTTGGGGCTCAATTGCGGTTGTAAGTTGAGGACTACCTATATCACCTTGGGGGAAGAGTGAGTTAATCTCCACTGGCTACAGGGGACTCCTACTTACAGTGTGTATGAAACTTTGGGCTAATTGTCCTATGTTGAAAAGCTTTAAAGGGAACCACTGTGCAAGGTCAAAAATCAAGGTAGCTCTGTGTTTTGTCTACTCCATGACATCATTTTTCCACTTGCCCTTCTGTTTCTCAAAGATTAAAAAAAAAATACCACAGAATAGGATTTATGATAGGACAGTGATGGCGAACCTTTTTTGGCTCGGGTGCCAAAAGGGTGCCCACACCCATAATGCAATGCCCTCCCCCAGCGCATGCACATAACCCCTGCGCTGCCCCCCCCCACGCATGCACACAGGCCTCACTGAAGCTGTGGAGCTGCCCTACTACTTACCTTCAGATAGTTGCAACCAGGCCTGCCCATTTTTTCTGCAGCAAGGCTTTCCTGAAGGCCTCTGCAGCCGATAACAGAGCTCCGGATCGATCTGGAGCTCTGTTATCGGCTGCAGAGGCCTTCAGGAAAGCCTTGCCGGCTGCAGAAGAAATGGGCCGAGGTGTGAGAGGCCTGGCTGCAACTGTCCAAAGCCGAAGAAGTTCCTGAAGACCTCTGACAGCAAAAAGGAGGCTGGGGGTGAGCACACAAGTGAACTTCCGGTTGGCCCGTTGGGTGGTTTTTCGCTGTCCCCAGGGTTCAGAAGGCTTTCCTGAAGCCTGGGGGAGAGCGAAAACAGCCAAAAAGAAGGCTGAAAATCAGCTGGCCAGCGCGCACATGCGCGCTGGAGCTGACATAGGACAACGCCTCACGTGCCCTCATATATGGCTCGGTGTGCCACCTGTGGCACGCCTGCCATAGGTTCGCCATCACTGTGATAGGATTTGATTAGGATTAAACAGGCTCTGTGGTGTTTTGCATTCAGCCTACTAAAGTTACTCTGGAGTGGGGACTTAGCGCCAAAGTGCAACACCATAAAGTAGCGGTGTTTTTCCTTGGGATTGTGTGACAGATTGCACGGCGGTGGAGAAAGATGCGGCTGCTTTAAGCTGTTAACAGAGAGATGCTACATGGTGTGAAGCATCTTCTGAGATCCAATTTCAAGCACAGACCTATTATCAACCCACAATTTTCCCCCTAAAACTAAATTTGACAACAAAAAGAATGAATTAAATCTGTAGCTCCTAACATGCTGTGCAGTCGTCAGCGCTGCACACTTACCCAGAATTTGTTGAGTGCTTTCGCTAGAGCTTCAATGGTTTCCATGTCCAGGTGGTTTGTTGGTTCATCCAGTATATAGAAGTTGGGGCTACAAGGGGGAAAGAAAATGCAATCATAGCACAGGCAATTCTTGATTTACAACTTTGAGGCTAGAATTGTCACCATAATTCCATCGTGTTGGTCATTAAGTGGGTCATCACAGGACCATGCCTGATTTTGCTAACTTGTTTGAGGTGCTTGTTAAGGGAATGTGACAGTCGTAAAGCAAACGCAGCTGTCATCAAGCAAAGCCATTGTCTATAATGGGTGGCTTTTTTTTTTTCTGGAAAACGGAAAATAGATGCTGGCTTCCGGCAAAAAAATATATATATGATAAATTGCGTTGCATCTTCTGCGGGATGCTGCAAATGGCCATAAATGTGGGCTAGTTGATAAGTGCCAAAAATATGATCTTGTTCCCTTCTCCACGTTAAGGACCCCCTCTCTGCCCACTAACTGAATAATGCAAAACAACAACAACAACATAAAACAAACCAACAATAACAACCCAGCAGGATTACCAAAGCATGGTCATCTGGGCAAAAGCCACTCTGCTCTTCTGTCCCCCAGACAGGCTGGCAACAGGGCGGACGGCCAATTCTCCGGAGACTCCATAGCACCCCAGCTGATGACGGTACTCCTCCTCTGATTTCCCTAAATCACGTGGAGCAGAAGGAGCGGTGTGAAATCCATGCCTAAAATTTTATGAGGCTTCTTCTTCTTCTTGTGCCATAAAGATAGCTAAACCAAAATCTCGTTATCCCAATGACCAGCTGCGACTGGGAAGCCACGCTGGGGGATGCTACTGGCCACGCTGATAAGGGGTTACAGGGGTTAAACACTATTTGGAACATTAATTTGTGACCGGATTCACACTGCATCTTAAAAGGCGTCTGTTTTAAACATGCTTTGCCGAGACGTAACGGTCGAACATTAAACCATACCCCCATGGTTTATAAACCGTGGAGCTCTTGGTGCTCTCTGAGATTGGTTGTTTGCTTGCTGATGTTTCATTACCTGATGAGGTAACATCGTCAATGCTGGTGATTGTGGGGTTGCTCCCTGTTTATATACAGTAGCTTGCCCTCCCCGTGTTGGTAAGGGTATGGTTTTCTCCTTGGTAGTTCCTAGTTTAGGTTATTGTTTTCTGCTTGTCATGAGCCGCGGTGGCGCAGTGGTTAGAGTGCAGTACTGCAGGCTACTTCTGCTGACTGCTGGCTGCCTGCAATTTGGCAGTTCAAATCTCACCAGGCTCAAGGTTGACTCAGCCTTCCATCCTTCCGAGGGGGATAAAATGAGGACCCAGATTGTTGGGGGCAATATGCTGACTCTGTGAACTGCTTAGAGAGGGCTGTAAAAGCACTGTAAAGCGGTATATAAGTCTAAGTGCTATTGCTATTGTTTGTCTGGGGTTAATCCCTGCTTATCTGGGTGTTGGTTACAACCAAGCTCAGAGAGGGCTCCACAATTCAGCCCCGAACTACGGATATTCTCCTTTATTGGTTTACAAACTGTAATGGGCAAATTTATTCACAGTGGTATGAATTCGGCCACAGTGGCTGATAGACCATGGTTTGTGGCTTATTCAAGAAGATGCAAAAAATGGGAGGCCTATAAAGCCCACCAGCATACTTTCTCTGCCTCTCAGATTCAATGAGAATAGATGAGCCAAAAGCAGAGTAATACCCCCTACCCCACCCCACCTACGTTAAGAGATGGGAAGAGGAAAAATGAATGCCTTAAGACCAATGCCATAACATCGGTGCCTTTTGGAGTATGGGTTTGACAAAACCCAGTGTGGCCCTCTGATCAATAAAAGTTGCTGCTGGCTTAACATGTTCCAGGAACCCTTGCCAATAAACTCAGGATAAAAAGCCATGTTTTAGAATGAGGTTGTAACTCAAGCCACTGTCTTTAATCTTCAAGTGTTCAGTGAACAGAGCAGGGCAGGGAAAACTGCACTTAAGTTATTTCTGATGGTTAATTATGTAGGCCATGAAGCTGAAATCTAACAAACTGTGAGAGGGCGTTTGGCAACTTACCTGGAAACTTTTTTGCTAGTAGTTCTGTGGCACTAATGTCCAAATCCAGTTGATCCACATGATGTTGGCTGAAATAGCCAATTTTAAGATTTCTGCCAGGCAGGAAAAAACCATTGTTAAAACTAGAGTTTAAAATGGCCTATTATTGAAAACATTAGCCAAAGGAATAACTCAGCTCTTTTGCAAGATAAATGTGTTCCCCTGCCTGACAAGGAGAGAATAAGGAGGATAAATTGAACCAGGCTTCTGTTGTTTAAGGAGATATATTCCTCACGGCTGTTCTATCAGAGCTGTGGAAAATTTCAGGATCAATTCCAAAAAGGGATTCTTGTGCACAGGTTGTGCTGACATAATATCTAATCTCTAACTCTTCAAAGAATCCACATTTCCCCCCCCCCCATCACTCAACAGCAGCAAAGGGCTGCGTCTTTTTCAAGGTCAGTCTTCCCTCCTGGTGGTTTCCCTCCACCCACCCAATTCGAGGGACAGAGATATGGGAGGGGAATAGGAGGAGACAAGGCTGGCACTGCTCAGGGCCTTGTGTTCTGCAGCCCTTAAAGCAGTGTTTCTCAAACTTTGGCAATTTTAAGATGGACGGACTTCAACTCCCAGAATTCTCCAGCCGGCCACGCTGACTGGGGAATTCTGGGAGTTGGAAGCCCACCTAATTTAAAGTTGCCATGGTTGAGAAACACTGCCTTTGAGTGATACAGAACAGCAGGAAAGTAGGGCAGAGATAGGAAGCAACAGCAGCGTTGCATCTCCCAGCTAACATTGAGAAGCTAAGAGCAGCACTCCTCCCAGGGGTGGGCTTCAAAAATGTTAGCAAGGGGTTCTCTGCCCGGTTGCTGGGTGGGCGTGGCCTATTCAGCCTCCTGCACCACGGCTGGGGGGGGGGCGTTTTTGCTCTCCCCGGGCTCCGGAGGCTTTCCTCAAGCCTACGGAAGGGTGAAAATTTAATTTAATTTAATTTAATTTAATTTAATTTAATTTAATTTAAATTTATAAAATTTATATGCCGGCCAACTCCCGAAGGACTCTGGGCGGCTTACATCATGTAAAAAATAAAACATATAAAAACAATTAAAAAAAACAACCATCCATATTTAAAATAAAACATTCACACAACCATGCATGGGCCAATCAGAACCACTATTGGCCCCAGGCCTGCCGGAAAAGCCAGGTCTTAAGGGCTTTACGGAAGGCCAGTAAGGTGGGGGTAGTACGGATCTCGGGGGGAAGTTGGTTCCACAGTGTCGGAGCGGCTACAGAGAAGGCCCTCCCCCGCGGGCCCGCCAGCCGACACTGTCTGGCTGATGGGACCTGAAGAAGGCCAGTCCTGTGCAACCTCACTGGTCGTTGGGAGGAGTGTGGCAGAAGGTGGTCACGCAGATAAACTGGTCCTGAGCCATGTAGGGCTGGGAGGGGAGGGGCAGGCGGGGCCAGCCAGGAGTGGGATTTGGGGGTTTTCCGAACTGCACAGAATCTTAGCTAGAGGTTCTCCCGAACCCCTGCGAACCCCCAGCAGCCCACCCCTTACTCCTCCCTTAATGAAGGAAGGAACAGCAGGAAAAAAAAAACGTAGCTTCATTCAGCTTTTGAGCTAATAGGCCTTGGCCTGAGCTGGGATGGAGCTTCGAAGTGGAGCTTATGTTGCACACAACGTGGCCTTTGGCCTGCGAAATTCAAAACCGCTGTTCTAGTCCAATGTGCTGAGGTTTTAGCAAAAGTTTCCCACCTTTACAGAAAGATAAAAAGCTTATCTCCAAAGTAGACGGAAAGCCACGTAAAAGCACATGTGCCTCAGGTATCCGGGATGCTACGAACGACTTAGCAACAAGTCAGCAATTTTCTACGAGTGTGTTCTTCTTCCTCTCATTCCACCCTATCTCTGTGATGGTGGTTTGAAAGTTACCTGTGAGCGTGTCTAATCCCTCGCACAGGCGCCAGGTCTCCCATCAGGATCTTCAGCATGGTAGATTTGCCAGCTCCGTTCTCTCCAACCTAGAAGCAAATGATACAGAAATTACAGAAACATCCTGCCAAGCTCTATTTTAGGATTCCAGAACTCAAGAGAAACGGGAGAAAACTTACTCTGCATATTTACTTATAGCCCTTTTAATCTGCTTTTCAATCGAAGAAAAGTAGCTGATTTACAAGCAATGGGAGAAAAGGATGGGAAGGGATGGAGGAAGCCGTAATAAATTCAAGTACTAATCCCTAACATTTAAGAATTTGTTGTGGCCAAATGAAATGGTGATAAACACTTGCCATCTATTGATGCTATACAGCAGTGATGTCAAACCTTTTTTTGCTCGGGTGCCAAAAGGGTTAGGGTTAGGGTTCGGAAACGAACTTCCGGTAGGCCAGTTTTTCACCCTCCCCAGGCTTCAGGAAAGCCTCCTGAAGCCTGGGGAGGGTGAAAAACGGCCCAACATCCCCAGGCTTCAAGAAAGCCTCCGGAGCCTGTGGATGGCGAAAAACGGGCCCAACGGAAGTTCAGAAATGAACTTCCGGTAGGCCCGTTGGGCTGTTTTTTGCCCTCCCCAGGTTTCAGGAAAGCCTCCGGAGCCTGTGTATGGCGAAAAACGGCCCAATGGGCCTACCGGAAGTTCGTAGCCTGGGGAGGGCGAAAACGGCCTCCCCACTGCCCTCCGGAAGGCCGAAAATCAGCTGGCCAGCGCGCACATGCGCGCTGGAGCTGACATAGGGCAACTCCTCGTGTGCCCTCAGATATGGCTCCGCGTGCCACCTGTGGCATGCGTGCCATAGGTTCCCCATCACGGCTATACAGCCTGATACTTTCCTTTTTTTGTTGCTTTTTGGTTAAAATGAAACCGGGTCCTCAAATGCAAATCTTTAGGTACAGCAGTATGCCAGAAAAAGTGCACATAGGTTGAAGTAAAGTTAAATGTACTGGCCAGTTAAAGAAACTAGGATAAGCTATTTAAATTCAAGCAGAACTGCCAAGCGTTAAAACCATGATATGTCGTTGGCTGAGACGGGCGGTCATAGAAACCAACCAATCAAGCCAACAAATGTGACGTGCAGCTTTATGAAAATTAGGTACATCAATCTGTCACACATACCAGCCAAGTTCTTGGGATGTTTATTTGTTGCACAATTGTTTTGCATAAATCTTCCTTCCATCAGTTAATCGTGAGATTGTTTCTTAATACATAAGACTGCATTGGTTGCCAGTTTGCCACCTGGGTCCAAATCAAAGTATTGGTTAAAGCCCTTTATGGCATGGGACCAGGTTATCTGAAGAACCATTTTGCTCCAAGGGGACTCGCCTGCCTCAACGAGGCAGAAAAGGCCTCGTTCGGACTCCGTCGGCCAAGGAATTTCGGTTAGTGGGGGCAAAGATAAGAGCCTTCCCTGCCATGGCCCCCACCCTACATCTTGCCTTCAGAGGTGAGATCTGCCTCCTTCCTTCTGACCATCCAGAAGGGCTTTAACATCTGGCTTGCTGGTTGACTTGCCCTGATGGGGATGCACTATGCCCGTGATGGCGAACCTATGGCACATGTGCTACAGGTGGCACGCAGAGCCCTCTCTGCAGGCACGCGAGCCGTCACCCAGCTCAGCTCCATCGTGTATGCGTGCGCGCCTCCCGCCGGCCAGCTGATTTTCGGGTAGCATGCGCGGAGGGCGGGGCGCATGCGGGAGACGCATGCATGCGCGGGGGACTAGAGGAGCACGGTGGGGGTGCGGCGCCACCCCCCCGCGGCCCATTTTTGGTCCCAGGAGGCTGCAGGGAGGCCTGCTAGGTTCAAAACAGGGCGGGGAGGGGTGCGCGCGCATGTGTGTGGGGGGGGCGTGGGGAGCATGGGGGGTCACGCGTACATGCACGGGAGAGCAGAGGTGTCGCGCGCGCATGCATGGGGGGCGGGGCGCAGGTGTGTGTGTCTGTGTGTCACACACGCATTGCATTATGGGTGCCGGTGCGCGCGCGCACGCTTTCGGCACACGAGAAAAAGGTTAGCCATCACTGCACTATGCTGTAGGTGGTTGATTGAGTGAGAGACAAAGTTCACCCATGTACTGTCCCTGCTCTTGCTTTTAATGTTTTATTTAATTGTTGTGAATCTTAATTTTAATGCTTTCGCTGTTTTTCCATTTATCCTTTTATCTTATTGTAAGCCACCCAGAGTCACTTGGGGCAGTGAGATGGGTGGCATATACATTTAATGAATAAATCACTCAAATCATTTTGGAATCCAGTGAACTGAATTAGCATCTGTTGAACACCAGCTTTTGCAAGCCAAGAATCTCAGTGCATCTTTCCACTGATGACAACTCTAGTGCCTCGGTTTATATGAGAAAATTCCCTTCTATTACTCAAAAGGAATTCAAAAGTTTAAAGTTTGGAATATTGAGATTATGCTGAGACCGACTGACTAATCCGTTTTTGAGGCTAAGACATTTTTATTAAATTATTTATCAAATTTACACACTGCCCATCTCGCCAAAGGTACTATTGTTCTATAAATAGAATTCTCACTATATTAGTATGTCTTAATTTTGTGTGGCTTAACTCAAACAGGAGGGCAGGCTTTATGAGAGTCCATTAAAGAGCTAGGAGCTTCAATTGCACGCCCTCCAAAACTTGGATGGAGTTTATCTTTTTTGTGTATTACATAAACCTGCCTGTTGGCTTATTTATGCTCACTGAATAGTGCTACTCCAAAAATGGGTTAGTTCAGTAACCAGGTTAAGCGTGTTGTATGCACCCAGACCAGAAATATTTCTGCTGAGCTGATAAGAGCAAAGCAGCAGCAATAGCAATAGCACTTAGACTTATATACTGCTTTACAGCCCTCTCTAAAACAGTTACAGAGTCAGTGTATTTGCCCCCAACAATCTGGGTCCTCATTTTACCAACCTCGGAAGGATGGAAGGCTGAGTCAACCTTGCGCCGGTCAGGATCGAACTCCTGGTGTATGGGCAGAGTCAGCCTGAAATGCTGCATTTTAACCACTGTGCAACCACAGCTCCTAGCTCTTATTAGGCCCTTCTGTTAAAAACACTTGTAGCATTTCTTTTTTCTTGGTCTATCCACTGCTACAAAACAACTGCTGAACTATTGGATTTTTTGTTTGTTTGTGGTAGTGAATGCTTTATCACTTCCACATCATTAACCTTTTGCTAAACATTTCATCTTACCACACAGATGCGAGAGTCCAGGTCAGCAGAGACAGATAGGGAGCAGAAGATGTAGTTATTGGGCTCGTAGTAAAAGTCCACTTCATCAAGTTGTAAGATGGGAGGAGAAAACTTCTCAAAGCCATCTGGGAACCTACAGGGGGGCGGAAAAAAGGTCCAGGGGAGTGAGCAAAAATGGAAGTGGCCAAAGGGCCCTCATTGCTTCTATTAGATCAGGAGAATCAGCTTGGCATTAATTTTGCCTTATGCAGCATATACTATGGTAGGAATACATAGCAGTTACATTTACTGTGTTTCCCCGAAAATAAGACCCTGTCTTATATTTTTTTTGAACCCTGAAATAAGCGCTTGGCCTTATTGCCATGCACTCAAAAGCCCGATTGGGCTTATTATCAGGGGATGTCTTATTTTGGGGGAAACAGGGTATATGATGTTGTTTTTAATGTAAAAATAAGTATGCATTGCAGACATCATTTAGAGGTATGGTCTAGAGCACAGGTCACCAACCGGTGGTCCGCGGACCACTGGTGGTCCGTGAGAAAATTTTGGTGGTCCGTGGGCTCCCCCGGGCTGGAGAATTTGCATGGGGCCAAGCAAGCACTCATCTCTCAAGAACCCTGGATGAGGTTTCGGCCCCATGCAAATTCTCGAGCCCGGACGAAGTTTCCTGCACCGCTTCAAATGCTGGGAAATTTTGTCTGGGCTGGAGAATTTGCATGGGGCGGAGCAAACACTCATCTCTCAAGAAGCCTGGATGAAGTTTCCGCCCCATGCAAATTCTTGCAAATTCATCCAGAGTCCCAAAAGAGGGGTGGGGTCTGTTCGTCGGAGGATCGGAGAGGAAATCAGTCAAAAACTGGGCGGGAGGCTATTCAGAGAGGGATGTGCCTGGGTCTCTTCTTCCCTCTCCTTAGATCCCCCGCTCCCAGCTTTCTTCCCTAGACTGGTTTTAAAATAGTTGCTAAAAGACTGCGAGGGGGGAGTGGATAGAGAACCCCCTCCATGATATGGACCGGCTCTCTGCCTCCCCAACCGCTTTGGAGCATTTTCCGTGGGGAAGCAAAGGATCTTGGTTGGAGGCAACGGCCATAAAATGCAGCAGCTCCAGACCGCACCAAGTTCTCAGACTGGGAGCCCCCTGAGCCCCCCCCTCTCGCTGTTCCCCCAAGTCCAGAGGGGACTCCCCCCCTGGGTTTCCTGGTTCACGTTTGTGAATCCTGTTTTTTTCTGGGTGGGGGGAGGAGAGACGTGTGTGTGTGCGCGCGCGCACGTGCACGCTACATTTTCATTTCCAAAAGAATCCAAGGTCTCTCCAGACCCGTTTAGTTTCTTTTCAGAGTCCCAAATCTTTTTTTTTTAAAAAAACTTACTTTGGGTTGAAATAATAAGATCAGCTTTCAAGGAAAGAGACGGGGAGAGAGGATGTTTT
>QLTV01001124.1:69953-90827 GCA_003457575.1 Thermophis baileyi
CTTTTCTGTGGTGGCCCCAGCTCTCTGGCACCAGTTACCTCCTGAGATCCGGACTACCCCCACCCTATTGGCCTTCCGGAAAGCTGTGAAGACCTGGCTTTTCCGGCAGGCCTGGGGCCGCTGATCTCAATGTTACAATCTGTGAGATCCGGCCACGAATGGTATGTATGGCTTTTTAAATCGTTTTTTAATATTTATATTGTTTTAATGTTTTTATACTTCTGTTGTAAGCCGCCCAGAGTCCCTTGGGAGTTGGGCGGCATAAAAATGCAATAAATAAATAAATAAATAAATAAGAAATAAGTCAGAGATTCTGCCTCTCTCTGATAGCCAACCAAAGCATTAGGATGATATGCAGTGGAGCAGGCGTGAAATGCTACCGGTTCGGCCTGATCCGGGCGTACCAGTAATGGCGGCTGCTGGTGGTTCGGAGAACCGGTAGCAGCGGCAGCACGTGGCTCCGCCCACCCGGACGTCGCTATTTTCTTGTTTTAACCCTCTGAGCATGCGCAAAGCCTTCTGCGCAGTGGGTGAAAAAGCGCGCGCTTCCGAACCGGTAGGGAAGGTAAGTAGATTTCACCGCTGCAGTGGAGGCTGAAGAAGGTATACTCTATGTGCATGCGGGTATAATATTCAAAAACATTATTTAGAATGTTCTTATTGCTGGGTGCACAAAAAATTCTAAGCTTTTGGCCTGTTCTAATGAAGACATAGCAGTGAAGCTGAAACAGAGTGGAAAAAAGCCGCCAGCTTCTGGAGACTTAGAACTTAATTTGTGATAAGAGAGCCAGTTTGATCTGATGGTTAAGGCACCACGCTAGAAAGCAAGAGACCGTGAGTTCAAGTCTCGCCTTAGCCATGAAAGCCAGCTGAGCAACTTCGGGGCAGTCACTCTCTCTCAGTCCAACACACCTCACAGGGTTGTTGCTGTGGGGAAAATAGGAAGGTGTGTGGGATATGTTCGCCACCTAGAGTTATTTGTAAAAATGGTGAAGGAGGGATACAAACGAATAAAGTTTCAATGTTTGTAAGCTGCCCAGAGTAGTCTCTGGACAAGATGGCGGCACATACATTTAAATAATTAATTAAGCTGGCTCTCATGGTTACGTAGACTACATAGAGCAGGGGTGTCAAACTCGATTTCACTGAGAGCTACATCAGGGTTGTGTTTGTCCTTGGGGGGCAGGGGGGGCGTGGCGTGGCGGGCAAGGCCAGCTCGACGTCACTCGTGTTGGGGGCGCCTGTGGTGGCCCGAGCGCTCTGCCAGCAAAAACGGACTCCCAAGCTCCGTTTTTGGCTGCAACGGCCTCCTGCAACCCTCTGCCAGTGAAAATGGAACTTGGGAGGGCCACGCACGGCCCTTGCAAGCTCTGTTTTTGGCTGTGACGGCCTCCTGCAACCCTCTGCCAGCAAAAACGGAGCTCAGTTTTCGCTGGCAGAGGCACTGCGGGCCGGTCCTTCACTGTTTCCAGGGTGGCCCCGCGGGCCAGATCTAAGCACCCCATGGGGGGCCTTGAGTTTGACACCCCTGACATAGAGGGAAGCATTTGAGAAGTGGCAGTCCCTTTTTGGTGTGGTGCCCGGGATAAAAAGCCTTATTTTAAGGATCTGTTCTTGGCTTATCATAATCATATATCACATCATATCGTATCATCTCTCATGTGCGATATGTCACATCATATATCCTATCGTATGTTATATGGCACCGTCGGATCAGCTGCATCGCTAACCACTCCGCTCTCTGACCTGGATATGCTCCCGGTATTGCTGCTGTGCCTCGTATTCACGGTGCTGGTTTTTCAGCCGTTCTTCTTTGATCTTGACAAAGTTCTCGAAGTCCCCACGGTAGCTGTCAAGCCGCTGCGAGTGCAGGTGGATGACATCGGTGGCCACGGCATTTAAAAAGTTCCGGTCGTGAGACACCACAAGGATGGTGGACTGCCAAGTCTAGAAGGGCCCAGAATGAAGGAAAAAAAAAAAAGGGGGGGGGGCAAGATTGAGGTCTCAGCCAGATCTGAAGGTCCCAAGCTCCTTAAACTATCTATCCCTTGCCCCCCTCAACTGCGGATGGTTTTCCAAATTTTGGACAGACCTGCAAATAGTTTTCCAGCCAGATGATCGCCTTCACATCCAGCATGTTGGTTGGCTCTGGAAATGAATTGAAAGAAGGCTGTTAACACAAAGCCCCTTTGGAGAAAATTCACAGGGAAAGATATATAGGTAGTCCTCAATTTATGACCGCAATTGAGCCCAAAATTTCGACTGCTAAGTAAGACCGTTAAGTGGCCCCGGCTGGCGGGCCCGCGGGGGAGGGCCTTTTCTGTGGTTGCCCCAGCTCTCTGGAACCAGTTACCTCCTGAGATCCGGACTACCCCCACCCTGTTGGCCTTCCGGAAAGCGGTGAAGACCTGGCTGTTCCGGCAGGCCTGGGGCCGCTGATCTCAATGTTACAATCTGTGAGATCCGGCCACAAATGGTGTGTATGGCTTTTTAAATCGTTTTTTTAAATATTTATATTGTTTTAATGTTTTTATACTTCTGTTGTAAGCCGCCCAGAGTCCCTTGGGAGTTGGGCGGCATAAAAATGCAACAAATAAATAAAATAAATAAGTGAGCTTTGCCCCATTTTACCACCTTTTCTTGCCAGAGTTGTTAAGTGAAGCACTGCGGTTGTTAAGTTAGTATGACGATTGCTAAGTGAATCTGGCTTCCCCCCACTGACTTTCCTTGTCAGGTGGTTGCAAAAGGGGATCAGGTGACCCTGGGACCACTGCAACCATCGTAAATATGAGTCAGTTGCCAAGTGCCTTGGTCACGTGACCGTGGGGATGTGGAATGGTTGTAAGTATGAAAAACGGCCATAAGTCACTTTTTCAGTGCCGCTGTAACTTCAAACGGTCATTAAACGAATGCTAAGTGTTCATGATGCAATGTTCACATTTTGAATTAAACAGCTGGAAGAAAAAATGCCTCCATAGTTCTAATACGCCCAGAACATGATTAAAACCAAACGAAGAAAATGAGTTAATTTAAGACAGAGATGGCCAGCTCCTCTGTAACATTTGCAAAATAGTTGAAGGAGCGGGGAGAGCCAACGTTTTTTTTGGGTGGACATTGATAAGGTTTTACTTGATGAAATGGGTGCCTAAAATCTTGCAAAGACTTAGGAATCCATTTTCCCTCTTTAACCTTTCTTTCAAATTAAGTTGATTTTGGGAGGGTGGGTTACTTTGTTAAACGGATGCCTTAGCAAGGCTTACATTGGACTACCCCCACCCTGTTGGCCTTCTGGAAAGCGGTGAAGACGTGGCTGTTCCGGCAGGCTTGGGGCCGTTGATCTCGCTATTAAAATCTGGCGAGATCCGGCCAAAAAAAGATGTGTATGGGTTTTTTAATTGTTGTTGACGTTTTTAAATTGTTTTTTATATAATGTATTTTTTTAATACGTTTTTTATATTTTAGTAAGTTTTTTTCTGTTTTTGCTGTAAGCCGCCCAGAGTCCCTCGGGAGTTGGGCGGCATAGAAATCTATCAAATAAATAAATAAATAATACATGAAAAGAAGGATTAGGAGTGACATGATAGCAGTATTTCAGTTTTTGCCGGGCCACCAGAAAGAAGAGAAGGGAAACTTATTTTCCAAAGCACCAGAAGGCAAGACAAGAAACAATGGATGGAATCGAGGAGAGAAGCAACCTGGAATTAAGGAGAAACTTCCTAACAGTGAGGACAATTAACTAGTGGAACAGCTTGCCTTCAGAAGTTGTGGGTGCTTCATCACTGGAGGTTTTTAAGAAAAGAAAGGACAGCTACCTGTCTAAAATGGTATAGGGTCTTCTGGTTGAGCAGGGGGTTGGACCAGGGGTGGGTTCTGGATCTTTTTGTTGCCGGTTCGCTCAGGGTTGCGCCGGGCACGTGCGTGCTTTGCGCCCCCCGTAGCAATCAAAAATTAGCTTCTGCGCATGCGCAGAAGCAAAATCCAAGATGGCGGCGCCCACGGAGACACCGACAGAACCGGCTCCGTGACGTCATCGCCAGTTTACTAACGGTTCTACAGAACCGGATAGAACCGGTAGGAACCACCTCTGGTAGGACTAGACGACCTCCAAGGTCCCTTCCAGTTCTATTCTGGAATAGAGCTGGAAGGGACCTCTATTCTATTCTCTATTCTGATTAATCAATTAAATCTTCAAAGTTACCCCTTACAATAGAGGCTTAAAATTTTTGGCCAACTTGTGATAGAGATGCCATATATCTCTGAACAACTCCCAACTGCAAGAAAATTGGCCACAAATCCTGGTGGGTCATATTCCTACATCTGCCAGGAATGGTTGTAGCAATGGTTTCCAATCTAGAGAGCTTCCAAAGGTTGGAAGTGCGTGGGCTTCACTTCCCAGAATTGGGAAGTGAAAACATGCGGAAACACTGGGTCAGAGCAATTGGGAAACCAGTAGTCCACCAGGACAGGGGTCTCCAAGATCCTTGGCAACTTTAAGACTTGTGGACTTCAACTCCCAGAATTCCTTAGCCAGCAAAGCTGGCTGAGGAATTCTGGGAGTTGAAGTCCACAAGTCTTAAAGTTGCCAAGGATCTTGGAGACCCCTGCACTAGGGGATGGAAAAAAAGTCTACATCAGTATTCCCTGGAGAATTCTTTGAGGTGGGTTTGCACCATCCCTTCCCTTCTGTCTACATATATTCAGAAAAGACTTACCATCAAGCAGAAGGAGGTCAGGCCTGGGAAAATTAAAATCAACAGAAGAGGAAAGGGAGACAGAAGTATTATTAGTACAGCGATCATAAATTCTACTTTGGCATTCCTTTGACAGTAGATTTCTCACAAAGCTTTCTATGCAATAACTATGCCCTCTTAATATTTTTACCATCACTGAAAGCCAATCGTAACTAATCCTTTCAAGTCCAGTTATTTTTGATGGGGATAGTCTTAAAAATTGCTCAAACCGGCAATTTTTATACAAAGTCTGCACTTTTATTACCACCGTGCAAGACTTGGCAAAAGGTTTCACTGCTCTAATATTTAATTATTAAATGTATACACTGCCGATCAATCTCACAATCAAGTGACTTAGCCCCAAATTCTTTAGGTGGGAAAAAAACAACAATCCTGCCCAACTTTTAAATTGAAAAAATTCATTACACGGGCATTTGAAAAAGCTGAATGTATTATTCAATGAAAACGGGGTGATTTGGAAAGGTAAGGTAAGGAAGAAAGAGACTATATTAGATTAGTTTCATGCTGATGGATTAGAGGGAAAGATTTTCTCATTGCCATGAAAGGCCCCTGTCTTTTTTTTGGGGGGGGGGGGGTTAAAAGTTTCCAATTTTTGCAGCAGAACCGGTGCCATGATTTAAGCATTCTTTTTCTGTTTGCCCTTTAAATTCTGGAAAAATGTAACCACCGTAAGTATCCCCAACTGATATGTACCTTTTGTGCACAAAACACATACAGGTTAGCCCTCGACTTACAACCATTCGTTTAGTGACTGTTCGAAGTTACAGCGGCACTGAATAAAGTGACTTACGACCGTTTTTCACAGTTACCACCTTTGCAGCATCCCCATGATCATGTGATCAAAATTCAGGCACTCGGCAACTGGCATGTACTTAACACTTTGTTAACTATGAACGGTCACTAAACGAATGGTTAAATGGTAAAGCAAGGACTACCTGTAGTCCAAACAGCAGTAATCTCATCTCCCCCCCCCCATCTGCAGCCGGGCATCCTTCCTCAACACAGTGTCAGGGTTCTAAGCAGGGGTGAAATGCTCCCGGTTCGCTTGTGCCTGTCGGTCGCCGTAGAGCCGGTCGCCAAGATAGCGCGTGGCTCCGCCCACCTGCCCGGATGCCACCATTTGGGTTCTCTTACCCTCTGCACATGCGCAAAGCGTTCTGTGCATGCGCAGAGGGTAAAAGAACCCAAACGCCGGCAGTCCGGGCGGGTGGGCGGAGCCTCGCGCTACCTTGGCGACCGACAGGCACGAGCGAACCGGGAGCATTTCACCCCTGGTTCCAAGTAATAAATCCATTGCAAGCAATAACTCCGAGGCAGGTGAATTCCTCAAAGATTAGCTTTGTTGGAAATGTCATATTGGCACGTATCTGGTGAAAACCAGCTCTGAGAGGCCCCTTGGTTTTCACCTAATTAAAAGTAAAAGTTTTTCCCTCAGCCCCAAACAATCAGTCACATGGCCCAATCACTGCAGCATCCGCTGGGCTGGTGACATCACTTCTCCTTCCTCCGGCCAGATGTGAGAACGTCCTTGGTTCCCAGGAGAAAGTATTTTATTTTGACTACACAAGCCCAGCTATCTCTAGTCCCCCCTCCAGAGGTGGTATTCAGCCAGTTTGGACCGGTTTGGGCGAACTGGTAGCGGCGACTGTGGGTGGGCCTGCCACCCGCCTGGACGTAATGCCGTCCTATTTAGTCACGTTTTGGAGGCCGGGCGCATGCGCGGAAGGGGCGCATGCGAGCAAAGCGCGGAAGGGGCGCACGCGAGCAAAGCGCGGAAGGGGCGCACGCGAGCAAAGCGCATGCACGGAAGCCGGGTGCATGCACAGAAGGCATGCGCACACACACAGCGAATGTGCGGAAGGCCGGGTGCATGCGCGGAAGGTGCACACATGAGAGAAGCGAGCCTGCGCGCGCGGGGGCGAACCAGTGGCAAGAATATGTGAAACCCAACGCTGACCCCCTCCGTATCCCTCGCTCCAGTGTGGCAACACTGAAGATCCAAGATGGCTTCTCCCAGGTCAGCTTCAGGGTTGACAACACAGCTAATCAGGATTAAGACTTCAAGTGACTTTTCACTCCACCATTGTTACTATCAAGCCATTTTCTGGAAAAAGGGTTATTGAGTAGAACGGAGATCCTTGAAGACTCACCGGGCAAAAAGAGCACGAGCCAAAGCCAGCCTCATTCTCCAACCTCCGGAAAACTCTCTGAGGAAAAGGAATAAAGCAGAGAGAGATCAGTTTCCCTGGGCCAGCCAGACCCCAGTTTGCCTGTAGATACGGAAGGTCGCCTTACATTTTTCAAGGGTTGGTGTCAGAGATGGCCAAGTTCACTTCCCCCTCTATCACAATTGTAATGTGAAGGGACAGCTACCAAGCTTCCTATCTCTGGAAGCGCCCCTCTGTCCCAGCACCTAGCAGTAGGCAAGATCAAAAAGAAAAAAAAATATCTAGGATCCCATCGTTCAAATCACAGAAGGGAACAATTCAGTCTTGGCTAAAGCCCACTTACTTGGTTGTCTGTTGCTGCATCTTTGCGCTGAAACCCAACCCGGCCAGGATAACAGACGCTCTGCAGGAGGAAAGGAAAAAGAAAGGAAGGAAATGTAATTTCTAGATTCCAGAATCTGGACCAGAAGTTGACTCTGGATGTGTCTAAAAGAGACTCTGAAAGGTTTTAGGAAAGGCAGCGGTATCTGAACTTGGAATAAGAATCGTTCGGAAGTAGGAGTATTTAGCTAAGGGCACTAGCCACAAAGGGCGGCACGGTGGCTGCTTAGTGGTCATGATGCTGGGTTTATCAGCTGGAAAGCCGGCAGCCCAGGTTCGAGACCCGAGCACCCATGCGACTGGGTGAGCTCCCATCCTCGCTCCAGCTCCTGCCAACCTAGCAGTTCAAAAGCATGCAAATGCGAGTAGATAAAATAGGTACCACTTCGGTGGGAAGGTAACAGCACTCTGCAACATCATGCTGGCCACATGACCGCGGAAATGCCTTCGGACAGCGCTGGCTCAATGGCCTTGAAACGGAGATGAGCACCGCCCCGTATAGTTGGCAATAACCAACAGCGTAAAATCTGCAGGGACTTTTTTACCTTTTTTTTTTTACTAGCCACAAATGTTTCCTTCATCAAAGCACTATTATTATTTGAACTGTGGAAAATCTATCAAACCGCAGGAAGAGCAGCTCAACATGACATCTCAAAGCTCTAATAATGGACAGCCTTGTCGCTCCTTGCTAAAGCCTTCTGCTGCTGGGTTTTCCATCGATGGAAAAGCTAAAGTAAACTAATGGATTTGTATGTTCTTTAAATCAGATTTCAGGAAGATCTAAAGTCTGTTCTCTTAATTTAAGATGAAAACAGTTAATCCTCGATTTACAACCTTTTGTTTAGTGACCCTTCGGAGTTACAATGGCACTGAAATAAGTGATTTATGACTGGTTTTCACGCTTAATGACCGCTACAGCATTGCCATGTCACGTGATCAAAATTCAGGTGCTCCCCATATAATATAATAGTATTATATTATTCAACATATAATCACCGCAGCGAGAATCACTTTCGCCCAAAACTGGAAAAAAGAAAAAACACCCTCGAATACAATGATTATAAAAAAGGTGCTAGAATGCGCAGAGATGAGCAAACTAACAATGGAATTAAGAGAGAGAGGAAACAATGTACTACAAAATTTGGAATAGATGGTATGACTGGCTTGAAAGGGAAAGTAAAATTAATGTGTAAAGCAATATAAAATGATGTAACAAAATAAATGTAAATGTAAAATGTAAATAGATGTAAAGTAATATACAATATGTATAAAATTGTAAATAGAAATAAGAAATGTTTAAGTTAAGAATAAGAGCCTGAGATACGGAAAATGTAGAACGAAGAAGAAACTTCCGATAGCGACAAGCTGTATTAGTAAAATTATGTGTTGTCTTTTTAATGTGAAAAATTAATGAAGAGTATTAAAAAAAAAAAATTCAGGTGCTCGGCAACTGGCAGGTATTTATGACGGTTGAACTGTTCTGAGGTCATGTGATCACCATTTGTAACCTCCCCAGCCGGCATCTGACAAGCAAAGGCAATGAAAGGGGGGGGGGGGAGAGCAAAATTCACTTAACAACTGCAATATTCACTTAACGATGGCAGTGATTTGTTTAACGACTGTGTCAAAAAGGTCATAAAATGGGGCGCAACTCACTTCACAACCGTCCTGCTTGGCAACAGAAATTTTGGGCTCAACTGTGGTTGTAAGTCACCCGTACTCTTTCCTTTGAAGAATTGGAGAAGCAGGCCAATTTCCATTCGAAATTTAGGAAATTTTGAGTTCTTGGTGGAAATTTATTACTCTGGGCTGATGGAGAAATTGCCTTTCCCCATCCACATGTTATCTCAACAGACTCGTATGCATCAGGATTTGCTATTTTAGACCTGGATTTTCAGTTATTTTACCAGAACTCACTGAGCATGCAAATTCAGAGCTGTATCTGCTCCTACAGAGACTTTCAACTTACCTTGCTGGGGCCTTGTCTGCCTCAATCTCTTCTAGACCGGCATAGATTTCGGACAGTCGAGCACCTTCGGTGCCTACTCCCCTGAAAAAAAAAAAAAAAAAAAGAAAGACAGAAAAGCAGCATGGTGGTTTGTAGATGGCCAAACTAGCTCTGTTCTGCACCTGAATTAAATAGTGTTCCTTGGGAACAAGGTTACCTTCCAGAATTAATAGCAATAGCACTTATATGCTGCTTTACAGCCCTCTCTAAACGGTTTTACAGAATCAGCGTATTGCCCCCAACGATCTGGGTCCTCATTTTACTGACCTCAGAGGATGGAAGGCTGTCTCAACCTTGAGCCGTTCAGAATCGAACTCCTGGCAGTGAGCAGTGAGTTAACCTGCAATACTGCATTCTAACCACTGCGCCACCATGGCTCCTGAATTAGACTGAATTAGACAGTGTTCCTCGGGAACAAGGTTACCTTCCGGAGTTAACCCGGGCAGTCAGCTCTTTTTCCTCCTTGAGCAGCCCCTCACGAACCGTGTCACATTCCAGCACACTCTGCAGGGCTGGCGTCTCGTCCCCGGCCACTTCTTGCTCCACGTGAAGGATGCTGATGTGCGAGGGGATGCGCAGATTACGGCTGGCGATCATCTTCAACAACGTGGTCTTGCCCAACCCGTTCCGACCTACCAAGCCATATCGCCGGCCGTAAGCCAGGTTCAGGTCTGCTCCTGTGAGGAGGACCCTAAAAAGAAGAGAATAGAGGACAACTGTACCCTGGTATTTTATAAAACAAGGGGAGGTTTTTGAGAGAGATCTTTAGAAACCTCATTTGTGCCAGGTGAGGCGACAACTGCACCGTACCTGATGGGCAGAGGTACAATTGCAGGAACACAGAGCCCCTGGTCTAGAAAGTCACCTTATGTCAGCCCTTCTAGGTAAACTAGATAAGAAACTAGATCAGAGGTCTTCAAACTTGGCAACTTTAAGACTTGTGGACTTCAACTCCCAGAATTCTCCAGCCAGCTATGCTGGCTGGAGAATTCTGGGAGTTGAAGTCCACAAGTCTTAAAGTTGCCAAGTTTGGGGACCCCTGAACTAGATGAACCAATTCTACTTTATTGTTGGGCTACATTAAAAGAATCTTGCAAGTCTCCCCTGCTACAGGTAGTCCTTGGCTTATGGTCACAATTGAGCTCAACATTTCTGTTGCTAAGCGAGGCAGTTGTTCAGTGAGTTTTGCCCCGTTTTATGACCTCTCTTACCACAGCTGTTAAGTGGATCACTGCAGCCGTTAAAATTAGCAACGTGGTTGTGAAGTGAATCTGGCCTCCCCACTGACATTGCTTTTCAGAAGGTAGCCAAGGGAGATTTCATGACTCCGGGACACTGCAACCGTCATAAATATGAGTCAGTTGCCAAGCCCCTGCATTTCGATCACGTGACCACGGGGATGCTGCAATGGCCGTCAGTGTGAAAAACGGTCATAAATCACTCTGTTCAGTGCCGTTGTAACTTCGAATGGTCACTAAATGAACTTTAAGTCGAGGACTACCTGTATTTTTAACCACCTGATCCATTAATGGGGGATCCTTCCTAAGTTTCAATCTCTGACCGTGAAGCCACTGTGCGGCTACCGCCTTTCTTGTTTATTCATTTCCTAGGCAACATCTCTTCCCCTCATTCCCCCAAAGTCATCTACACATTCTGTTACATCCCAACACAAGGGCTGGGCTGCTGGGGGTTCGCAGGGGTTCGGGAGAACCTCTAGCTAAGATTCTGTGCAGTTCGGAGAACCCCCAAATCCCACTCCTGGCTGGCCCCGCCCACCCCGCCCCTCCCAGGAGTCCCCACGCGGCCCGTTTTGGATGTAGGTAAATGCAGGGCGCGCGCGGAGGCTCGGGGAGGGCGAAAAACGGGCCTACTGGAAGTTCGGGAAGGCCCGTTTCCGGCCTCCAGAGGGCCTCCGGAGCCTGGGGAGGCCATTTTCGCCCTCTCGGAGGCTCAAGGAAAGCTTCCGGAGCCCGGGGAGGGCAAAAACATGCCCCCCCCCCGCCGTGGTGCAGGAGGCCAACTAGGCCATGCCCACCAGGCAACCGGGCAGAGAACCCCTTGCTAAAATTTTTGAAGCCCACCCGTCCCAACATGTAAATGCGCATCATAATTTTAAATAAATAAGTGTTTTTTTCCCCCCAAAGTTCAGCTTTAAACTTATTCTATGCTCAGCTCCATTCAACAGAAATACTAACATCTTTCCTCTACAATGATGTTTGGGCTGGATACCACGCTAGGCGTAACCGCGGGTTAGCTTACAGTGCTATGCCGAAGGAGCCTAAATGGCCAAATCAAAGATGCTGCAATGATGCGTGACCCTTAACGTGGAGACTCACCGCTCGCCGAAGGACACATCGAAGTTTTCGATGCGTACATCATAGGACTTGTTCTTGCCTGACATTTCGAGACGGTTCTCTTTCTTACTGGCCGCTTGGCTGGCAGATGCTTCTTCAAGAACCCTGCCGTCCAGAACAAAATCACAAACAACCATTAGGACCAGGGAGAGTACATGTTCCTTCTCTTTTGTTGGAAGTGTCAGTTTCTCACAAGCAACAATGTGGTTCTCTCCCCTTCTGTTTAACGTTTGCGTGAAATCCCTGGCTGAGGTCATCTCTTGACTTGGGGTCAGATATCATCAGTATGCTAGGTAAAGGTAAAGGTTTCCCGTGTCTAGTCGAGTTCAACTCTAGGGGGCGGTGCTCATCTCTGTTTCTTAGCCAAGGGAGCCAGTGTTGTCCAAAGACACTTCCGTGGTCATGTGGCCAGCATGACTACACACCGAGGAATGCAGTTACCCTTCCACCAAAGTGGTACCTATTTATCTACTTGCATTTGCATCAGCGGTAAAATCTACTTACCTTCCCTACCGGTTCAGAAGCGCACACTTTTTCACCCTCTGCGCATGCGCAGAACGCTTTGCGCATGCACAGAGGGTTAAAAACAAGAAAATGCCGACGTCCGAGCGGGTGGGCGGAGCCTCATGCTGCCGCCACCAGTTCTCTGAACCACCGGTGGCCGCCGCTACTGGTACGCCCAGACCGGGCCGAACCAGTAGCATTTCACCCCTGATTTGCATGCTTTCGAACTGCTAGGTGGGCAGGAGCTGCAGCAAGTAACAGGAGCTCACCCCATTGTGCGGTGCTTGGGTCTCAAACCCCCATCATCAGTATGCTGATGATACCTAATTATACCTCTTTACCCTCAGCTACTCAAGTGACATCATCAGTGTCTTTTTCTAATACCTGAAAGCTACAAGGATATGGATGATGGCTTAACCCTGAAGACTGAATGGCTGTGGGTAGTTGGACTTCCCACATCTAGGAACTCTCAATCTTTAGCGTTGGACGGGACAGCACTTCCCCACTCAAGACGGGTAATTTGATGGTTTTCTTGGACGTGCAATTCCTGCTCAAAATGGCAGCTGTAGCCAAGACAACCTTCGCAGAGATTCATTTATGGAGATGCCTTGAGATGCTGACCTGATTCTATTGTTCTGCAAACTGCACAGGTTGTCAGTTGGTGCCCAGGTGCAATTCTAGCTACCACCTGTAAAGCCATTTGTGGCTTAGTGTCTAGCTTATTTGATGGATCACCGATCACCAATAGTTTCTGCCTATCCTTTATGGTCAAGTAGAGTGGGTGCTGGGGTGTCTTTGGTGCTCTCTGAGCTCGATTGCTTGCTTGCAGACGTTTCAATCCCCAAGTAGTAACATCATCAGTCTAGTGAGTAGTTTGCCCTGCCTATGTTGGGAGGTAGTATGGTTTTTTTTCCCTTGGTAGTGCTTTGATTAGGGAATTGCTTTCTTCTTGGACTGTTCGTCTAATGTTAATTGCTACTTATCTGGGTGTTGGTTACAACCAAGCTCAGAGAGCACCAAGGATTCAACCCTGAGCTACAGAAATTCTCTTCTGTTGGAGAGTAGGTGCTCTCTTCAATTAAATAATATCATCAACAGCAGGGTTCCCCAAGCCCCGGTCCGTGGGCATGCCAGCAACCAGGCCGCGCAAGTAAGCAAAGTCCCATCCGCGGGATACAGGCAGCATGCAAAACCACACCCACTCTGGTCCATGGAAAACTCTTTCTCCAAGGAAGCGATCCCTGGTGCCCAAAAGGTTGGGGGCCACTAATCTACAGGGACCTTGAAAGTGCACCTTCTGGGTCATGGTGCCTGCCCATTGGAACAATGCTCCGACCCAGAGATTCATACGGCTTATGGTCTGACGAAATCCAGGAACTCTTTCAAAATCTGGCTGTTACCCAAGGGCTTTGAATTTAGATGGAAGCCAAAGTCCTGTTCAATTATATGTGGATGGAAAATGGTTGCTAAATGAGGAGAGGGTCTACTCCTATTCCAGTCCATTCTATTCTCCTTTATGTCAGCCACAGCCTGATCTCTTCTACTTCCGTCCCCAAAAGCAGTGGAAAGACTGATGCATTAAGAAATTGACTCTGGTAAAATTAGCCCCTGGCAGACCCTCCCACTGTTGAGAAGCAGGTGCCTCACTCAAAGACGATCACCCTTCACTCACAATGGGCTCCCAGATTTGACGGAATCTCGCTCCTGCTTCTTGCTTTGCTTTGCTTTAAGGCGGGCCTCTGCTTTCTCCAGCTTTCTGGCGTTCACCATCTGTAACGCAGGAGATGGACAGCAAAGAATTATCAGAAATAGCCACCAGTAGTAGCCAGAGAGAAGAAGTGAGAGGAAATTAAAAGAAGAGGATAAGGAGGTACAGGTAATCCTTGATCCAAAGGTGCTTTTTCAAGAGGCAACTGGACTTTCCGGTTTTTCTTTGAAGACATTTCTCTTCTCATCCAAGAAGTTTCCTGCCTAAGCAGGGGGTTGGACTAGAAGACCACCAAGGTCCCTTCCAACTCTGTTATTCTATTCTCATTCTCTCTTCTATTTTCTAATTATCAGGTTTGTTTGGCTTTCCAGAACTGTTCAAAGCATGCTGCTGCCCGCCTCCATCCACAATGGACACAATGGGGCTTGGAGGCTTCTCCTGGCCCACAGAGGAACAGGAGGGCATGGGTGTTCACAGGATACCTGGTTGCAATTGTTAGAAATATTGAATTTTACATTTAACTTAAGTCACAGGCAATTTTTTGAATCATGAAAGTACACAATACAAAGCGGTTGAATAAAAATAATCTATATATTCTATTCTATCCTATCCTATCCTATCCTATCCTATCCTATCCTATTCAATAGACAACCATGACTTGGATGACTGAGAATCTCCATAGACATTTGGGTAATCCTTGACTTACAACCTTTCATTTAGGGATTGTTCAAAGTTACAACAGCACTGAAAAAAACCTGACATATGACCATTTTTCACACTTACAACCGTTGCAGCATCTCCCATGGTCACACGATCAAACTTCAGATGCTTGGCAACTAGCTCATATTTATGACGGTTGCAATGTCCCAGGGTCATGGGATCACCTTTTGAGACCCTGTGACAAGCAAAGTCGATGGGGATGCCAGATTCACTTAACAACAGTGTTACTCACTTCACAACTGCAGTGATTCACTTAGCGACTGTGGCCAGAGAGGTCATACAATGGGGCAAAAAAACCCCCTCACTTAACAACTATCTCACTTAGCAACAGAAATTTTGGGTTCAGTTGTGGTCGTAAGTCGAGGACTCCCTGCATTTGGTCTGCTCTTATTACAAGGAGTTTGATTTGGTGTTTTTTTTTTGGCCTCCATCTGTATTGTGATTAAGGATGTCAACATAACTAAAGTCTGTATCTGTGGATAAGAGCCGTGGTGGCGCAGAGGTTAGAATGCAATACTGCAGGCTATTTCTGCTGACTGCTGATGCCAGCGGCCTGCAGTTCGAATCTCACCAGGCTCAAGGTTGACTCAGCCTTCCATCCTTCCGAGGTCGGTACAATAAGGACCCAGATTGTCGGGGGCAAATATGCTGACTCTGTAAACTGCTTAGATGTAGAGATGGAGGTCATTTGGAGGTTGTGTGCAGCAAACTGCCTACCTCAGAAGGGCCTCAAGTACCTACATGATCTCACTCAGTTCCCATGATTTCACCCCGTTCATATTGCCTGGATGAAGCAGGGCACTATCTCTGGCTGGTACATGATCTCATCTAGGTTGTATTAACAGGATGTAGGATGTTCTTAAAGATTGGCAAGGAGAATTCACCAATGAAAATGCTGTTGCTCTTTGTTACCCTTTGCTGCTTGTAAAACTGTATATAAGCAATAAACACTGCGAAGGCAGTCAGACATCTTGGCATCCTGCAATGACTGGTCTCTAACTCCATCACTTAGAGAGGGCTGTAAAAGCACTATGAAGCGGTATGTATCGTATTTTTCGGAGTATAAGACGCACCTTAGTTTTTGGGGAGGAAAATAGGAAAAAAAATCTGCCTACCAGGTATTCATCTGGCTAGCATCCTTAGTCTGGTCAGCTTCAGCACATCATTTTATCCCCTAGTTAGGGCTGGAAAAAACCTTCTTTGGAGCGAGTTAGCAATGAAAAAAAGCCTGCAAAGACTTAGGGCTGGAAAAAATCTTCAGAGCTAGTAGCAATGAAAATAGCCTGCAAGCCGGGAAGACCGTTAAAACCTCGTTAGGGCTGGAAAAAAAAGCTTCGAAAAAGCTACCTTCGGAGTATAAGACGCACCCAAATTTTCAGCCTCTTTTAGGGGGGGAAAAGGTGCGTCTTATACTCCCAAAAATACGGTAAGTCTAAGTGCTATTGCTGTAAAAGGGCCAGGGCACAACAGCAAAACAAGCTGTTTACTGGAGCGCTAAAGCAAATATTGGGAGTGGGTGCATCTCCAGATGGTTTTGGACTACAGCTCCCAACATCCCATAGTAGGAGCCAACATTAGCTGGTATAACTAAGAGGTGCTCCAAAATGTGAGAGATCCAGCTTTGAAATCTACACAGACTCAATTGTTAGGGATCAATAGTAACAAAAATTGCCGTGATGATAGCCTTACCGAAGTCTGATCTCTCTTCAACAACAGTCCTGGCAACAAGTCCAAGTTAGAATCTGCAACCAACAACAACAACAAAATAATTGTCAACCCTGAAGCTGGCCTAGCTGTGGCCATTTTCTCTTTGTAGCTTTCCTCTAGGGAGGTTTCTCTTCTCATTGCTTCAGGGATGACACAGCCTGGAGCGAAGGGGCCAGGGAGGGGGGTGTAGAGATAGCTGGGGTGTTTTAGCCAAAATAAAATTCTTTCCCCTGGGAATCAAGGACGATGGTGCAGGTGTTCGAAAGGTGGAGACTGAGGTCGCCTAACAACTGGACTGCATGCTGATTGGACCATGTGACTGGAGACTCTGGGGGGAAGTGACAAAGTTTTACTTTTAATTGGGTGTAAAACCGGCAGGAACTTAGAGCCGGTTTTACACCAAGTCTGTGCCAACTTGATATGTCCCAATAAAATGTTCTTTGAGGAATATGCCTGCCTCGGAGTTCTAAATGAATGGGATGTATTACTTGGAACCTTGACAATAATCTTGCTTCAAGAATCCCTGCATGAATTCAGACCCCTTTCCCATTTATTCTGTAGGAACGTGCATATGCCAGTGTTTCTCAACCTTGGCCTCTTGAAGATGTCTGGACTTCAACTCCCAGAATTCCCCAGCCAGCCCCTTCTGGGAGTTGAAGTCCAGACATCTTCAAGCGGCCAAGGTTGAGAAACACTGGCATGTGTAATAAATATGGAAACATTAACTTTCTGGTGCATTTATCTCATCAGATGTTTAACAGGTCACCCAACTCCGTCTTACCTTGATGTTTCTAGTTTCGGTGTGCTGGAACATGGCAGCCACATCAAGGGTGTGGGTGCGTTTGTGTGTGTGTTAAATAATGGGTAAAAATTTTCCCTGCTTCTCCCACCATTTATCATTCTTATTGTTTCCAGAACTTGCTCTTCATAAAAGCAGTTGTAAAATCACACGATGACTCAACTTACAATCAAAATTCCAGGCTTAACTGTGATCCTAACTCAAGGACTACCTGTATATTTCCCCCCCCCCCCACATTTATTTGGTAGTCTTGAAAAACTTGGGTTGTTTTCTGAAAGCACTTTAAAAAAAATTCTTTTGAAAGCATGCAATCCCAAGAGAAGGAAACCACGTGCCTCTTGATGTCTGGTTGATAAGAGGTACAGAAATGAATAGAATCTACACCAGTGGTCACCAACCAGTGGTCTGCGAGAAAATTTTGGTGGTCCGCAGAAAAACTATTTGTATTGCACTAAATACTATTTATCTTTTTAAAAAATTCATATTAGTGGTCCGTGGGATTTAAAATTATGAATTTAGTGGTTCCCGAGGTCCGAAATTCCTTACATTCTGAGTAAACGCCAGAGACTGCTGCACTACTCACCGTAATTGTCAGTGATTTTAGAAAGCTGAATTGGGGCATCCAGGAGAACCTGCCGGCTGCTCGGAGTGTTTTCATTCTCCCTGTTCATGAACAAGAGTTGTTACTTAATAAAACCCCACAGATTGTTGCCCCGTGTCCTCATCCCATCGTTGTAAACCTCTCTCACATTGGGGGATGCTTATGTAGTCAGTGCCATAATAGGTATCCTGGCTTCCCTGATGCTTAAATTAAAATAAGCCTTGGTGGCACAGTGGTTAAAGTGCAGTACTGCAGGCAAACTCTGCCCACAGCCTGGAGTTTGATCCTGATGGGGCTCAAAGTTGACTCTGCCTTCCATGCTTTTGAGGTTAATAAAATGAGAACCCAGATTGTTGGGTGCAATATGCAAATGATGCTTACATTGTAACCCATCCAGAATGTGTTGTAAAGTGTTATTGGGGTGGGGGGGGGTGGGGAATATATAAGCCTAAATACTACAGGTAGTCTTCAACTTACGACTACGATTGAGGCCAAAATTTAAGTGAAAAATTTGTTAAGTAATTTTTCCCCATTTTAAGACTTTACTTGCCATGTTTATTAAGTCAATCATTGCAGTTCTTGAATTAATAACACAGTTTGTTAAGTGAATCTGGTTTCCCCATTGATTTTGCTTGTCAGAAGGTTGCAAAAGGGGATCCCATGACCCCGGGACACTGCAACTGTCATAAATGTGAGTCAGCTGTCAAGCATCCAAATGTAAATCATGTGACCATGCGGATGCTGCAATGGTTGTAAGTGTGAAAAATGGTCGCATACGTCACATTTTTCAGTGCCATTGTAACTTTGTAACGGTCCCTAAATGAACTGTTGTACTGTGTTTCCCTGAAAATAAGACTGTTTTATATTTTTTGGAACCCTGAAATAAGCGCTTGGCCTTATTGCCATGCACTCAAAAGCCCGATTGGGCTTATTATCAGGGGTGTCTTATTTTGGGGGAAACAGGGTAAGTTGAGGACTACCTGTATTGCTGTAATATATAAAGGTTGCTTGCGTTCTCAAGTTCTACCCAAAAGGGTCTTGGTGGATTCTGGATCTCTAGTGCCTGCTTTACGTATTATTAAATCATCATCACGAAGTGAAGAAAAGCACATCTGTTTGGTTTCTCATGACCCCATTTTAATCAGAGGCAACTTACAGATGAAGGGTGTTGAACATACGCTGGCAGATGGCACGGATGTCCTCGTCGTCTTTGGAGTCTCGGGACACGTCTTGCAAGAGCTCGCCGACAGCTTCAAATAGATCGTCCACCGTCTCAAAATCTGAGCTGCCACCGTGCAGGACCGCTGACAAAGAAACCAATTGTTAATGCAAGGCTGAGGCACTCCCCCCCACACAGGCATTCCAGCTGAGGAATTCTGGGAGTTGAAGTCCAGACTGCGTAAAGTTGCCAAGGCTGAAGACCGTGGTTGTAGAGGCTTAGCTAGCAAAATGCTCAGGAAGAGGGAATGAATCTTATTTTGGCTCCCCCCCCGTTGACTTTGCTTGTCAGAAGGTCGCAAAAGGTGATCACAATAGCAATAGCAATTAGACTTATATACCGCTTCATAGTGCTTTACAGCCCTCTCTAAGCGGTTCACAGAGTCAGCATATTGCCCCCAACAATCTGGGTCCTCAGTTTACCCACCTCGGAAGGATGGAAGGCTGAGTCAACCTTGAGCCGGTGAGATTTGAACCGCCGAACTGCAGCTAGCAGTCAGCTGAAGTAGCCTGCAGCACTGCACTCTAACCACTGCGCCACCTCAGCTCTTCAAGACATTGCAACCGTCATAAATACGAGTCAGTGGCCAAGCATCTGAATTTTGATCACGTGACCACGGGGGGGATGCTGCAATGGTCGTAAGTGTGAAAAAAGGGCCCTAAGTCACTTTCTCCAGCCCTATTGGAACTTCGAACAGTCACTATATCAAACTGTTTTAAGTCAAGAACTACCTGCAGGCAGATTTGAACTGTAATACTGATTCTAAAATATAAGTTGCTACAGTTATTTAATCCAGAATTAAACAAGTCTGATTATGCATAGTCTCTTGCTTCTGCCACAGCTTAGCCATGTGTGATGTCTTCTACTGAAATACAAAATGGCGCATCTTGCAGCTTACTTAATGGAGTCACAGCAGACTTTGGCTTACCCTACAATAGCTTGAAATGAATCAAAATTAAACTTTGGTAAGGGAAGCAAGAAGAAAAGGCAAAACGTTTTCTCTTTGCTAAATGCCAGGCCTGGAAGAGCAGAAGCAAACAAAAGAGCAACATCTCAGGTTTTTAGTACCCTGAATTCAACTAAATAGTAACCCTAATTGAAATAATGTAGACTCGCTTCAGCGTAAATACCTACTGAATTGTGGTGAAAATGAAATATGAAAAGAAATCTGCCAAATACTTAGCTGAGATCATCAGGTGAAAACACAGATGCAGCAAGAATTTGGGAACGCCGCCATTTAAAAACACATATATACTCTCTTTATAGCATTTCTTATTTTATAACACATGAGCTTTTCACGTTGGTGCTCAAATTTTTCTTACAGAGGTCACAGGCTAAAAATATATGAGAACATCTACTCTGGAATAAGATATTGGACTTGCTTTATGAGCACCCAGCTAATATCTGCTTACATTTATCCAGTGCTTTTGAGTATATAAATCATTTCACATTTATGACCAATAGCGTGATATGGCACTATTATCTCCCTATTTCAGAGGGCTGGAGAGCAGCTGCTAAGAGTTGTGAGACCTGATGGCAAAAGAAAAGTTGGCAATAAACTTAACTCTTTCCATGACGACCTTTGCTCCCAAACCCACGCTTCCAACAATTACACAAATCTATTTTAAACCAATTTCCAATCAAGATAGTTGGAATGGCGGATGGCAGAAGTTGTCCAATACGCCTGTTGAAAGGAAGGCAGCCTCTAATCTGAACCAGATCTTCCACTCTTGAGCAGAATTTCCCAAACGTGGGACCTTTTGGACAGGCTGGGAGGGAAACTGAGAAAGGTTAAGATACAGATTTTGTGGGATGAGCAAACTGAATAGAATAGAATAGAATAGACAAATTCCTTGTGTGTCCAATCACACTTGGCCAATAAAATCTATTCTATTCTATTCTATTCTATTCTATTCTATTCTATTCTATTCTATTCTATTCTATTCTATTCTAT
>QLTV01001124.1:91069-108755 GCA_003457575.1 Thermophis baileyi
TTCGATTAAGCTATTTTTATATCTATTTATATTTCTATTTCTATTTCTATTTCTATTTTATTCTATTCTATTCTATTCTATTCTAGTCTATTCTATTCTATTCTATTCTATTCTATTCTATTCTATTATTCTATTCTATTCTATTCTATTCTATTCTATTCTATTCTATTCTATTCTATTCTATTCTATTATTCTATTCTATTGCCACATCCATGAACTCATCTTGAGTCAAGCTCCTGTATATAAAACAAAACTGATTTTACCTTTCTCCTGGACACAGCTCTGTATTTTCTTTAAGTAAATGTGAAATGGTTTGATATTGGCTTCTTCTCAGGGGTCCTGGGTGGAGGGGTTGAATTCACCCCAAATTCCAGAACTGTTTTTATTAAACTAGAGAATGTTGCTCTATATCAGTGTTTCTCAACGTTGGCAGGATATGAAGACTTCAAAGTCCCAGAATTCCCCAGCATGACTGGCTGGGGAAATTCCAGGTTATCTTAAAGTTGTAAGGCTGAGAAATACTGCTTTATAATCTGGAAAGTCTATAAATAAGAAGGAAGTTGGCTCATCGATTCATCTAAATTGAGTTTTTAGGCCCCGAGATCCAACCCTTTTCCCTCAAGCTCTGAATTTCACCTAATAGTCCTAAAGGTGGAAAAAAAATGTCCCAGGAATGGGAATTTCTTAAGAGTCTTTGAATGGGAGACCACTAAGAAATCTCAGGGATGGATGGATGGATGGATGGATGGATGCAGGAAGTTGCTAGCAGTTAAACTCAATAAGAAGGTGCTTTTACCAGGATTAGAGCTTGGAGATAAAAGCTTTTTCGTCTCTTTGCCCGATTTAGGCCTTCCAAACCAGCCTTTTACATACTGGGAAGCGCAAACTTTCATTGATCAGGGCAGCAAGCGTCATCTGGCAAAAGGCGCCCCCCCCCCTTTTCTAGGCATGGACTAGTCCAGGGACTCGCTGACCACAAGGGCCAGAATACAGGCAATGCTTCTAAGGGGATGTACCAATGCATTGGGGAGGGGGGGGGAACCAGAAATCTCGTGATCCTCCGAGCCCATCGTGCGATGTTCGAGCGGTCCCTCGTTCCCCCCCCCCCAGGAGCCCACGAGATCCTTTCAGCTGCCCTCAGGAGGCTCCGCCGCCCTCGTAGCCTCCGACCCTTTTCAGAAGCCGGAACAGCCACCCTGGGAACGGGGAGCCGAGGCCCAGGCCGACCCCAGGAGCCTAATCCTTCTCCGCCTCAGTTTCACCCACCGGTCACGTATTCGAACATCTCTCCGTCGAGCTCCGGGAACTCCCTCCGCAAAATCTCCGCGCAGGAGGCCGCCATGGCAGCCCGGCCACTGGGCCTTCCTCCCTCAGCCGCCGGCAGCCGACTGCAGCGTTGGCCGCCGCGGTGGTTCTTGGGAAACGTAGTCCTCCGCTATAGCCGTAGGCCGGCGCAGAGGTTTCTGGGAAACCGAGGCCGTTTGAAGCTGTGGCGGGAGGCCCTGTTGGTTTCTTTTTTTTTGGGGGGGGGGGAGTTCAGAACAAAATGGCTTGGTGGACATCAACGTTAATAACCAGACGAGGCTTCTGTGTGGGTCTCTTCTCGTACCGTAGCTGGTGGCAATTCCTGGTTGATATCCAAAAGCCAAATAAGCTCAAAGTTGATGTAGTGCTTGCTTAGACGACCATCAGACCAACCAGGGCTATTGGCTAAACTGGGAAATTCACCTGGAAGAGGACGATGGGGAATCTTTTGGCAAGAGAATGAAAAAAAGCATCAGGAATTGAGTGCAGCTCAACTGACAAGCCTTGCATAGCCGATGATAATAATAATATCAGTTAATTGCAATAGGCAGCTTTACTCCGAACAGCTTAAATCCTGCGATGATTCTTCTAATACCATAAAACAGTGTTTCTCAACCTTAGCTGGCTGGGGAATTCTGGGAGTTGAAGTCCTCATGTCGTAAAGTTGCCAAGGTTGAGAAGCACTGCCATAAAACCTCAACATCTGCCTATCCCAGGTCCTTGGGAAGGACTCGATAGGTGGATAAAAGTGCCAAATCCGGTCTGAACTGAAATCCAAGCTGACTGTGTGACGAACAATAATAACTACAAGCAAGGACAGGTGGGACCACAAAATAGACAAAAGTAATAGAAAATGAGGAAACTAAAGTGCTCTGGGACTTTGCAATTCAAACAGGTAAGCATCTGGCCATGTAACACCTCAGACTTTAACTATTGATAATAAAAAAGACAAAATGTCTGGATAGAGGATGTGGCAGTCTCTGGAGACAGCAGAATAGAAAAGAAAGGAGAAAATCACAAAATACAAAGAGCTGTAAATAAAGGTAGAATGACGGTGGCAAAAAAAGTGGACATTAACATTAATAACCAAGCAGACGAGGCTTCTGTGTGGAAATATAGTATCAATAGTAGTAGATCCCTTGGGTGTAACCCCAAAACATCAAGAACACCAGTTGAACATTATTGGCATTATTGGCATTCTAAACAACAGCCCCCCCCCCCACACACACCCATGCCAAAGGGCAGGTTTTGCTACAAAAAAAAAAAAAGTGCTTTGGGGTCCTGAGAAATGACATTGTTTAACCCTACACATGTCAACCCTGCAGGATCGAATTGACTGAGCAAGCAGTCCCTTGAGTAACCATGACCTATGCTACATACTGTATATGATAATTTTTTTAAAAAAAATCAGTAAAAATATATATTTCAGCAAACGATGTATAGTGTAAACGCTAAATAATAGTCTAATTTTAAACCCAAGAAAAAGTTTGGCCGTATTTATGTTAAGCCACCAGATGGCAACATGGGATTGTTTTGGATGTGCATTTCATTTACTGTTTCATTAGCCTAGTGCCTAAGAATAAGCAAGCTATGAATGGGCTGGTGATTCATAAAGATCAGATTTGTGTGACATGCTAGCTAGATCAAATCCAAGAAAAGCCACTGCCTAGAGCCCCCTCTGAAAGAAATGGGCGGTTAAGAAATATGAAATATAGAAAGAAAGAAGAAAAGAAAAGGGTGAAGAAAAGGAAAGAAGGAGAGAGAGAGGGAGGGAGGGAGGGAGAGAGAGAACAGTTGCAAGAACTGGGTATAGCTAGTCTAGAGAAAAGAATGACTAGGGACATGATAGCAGTTTTCCAGTATTTGAGGGACTGCCACAAAGAAGAGGGGGTCAACTTATTTTCCAAAGTACTAGAAAGCAAGCAATGGATGGAAACTAATCAAGGAAAGAAGCAACCTGAAGTTAAGGAGAAACTTCCAGTGAGGACAATTAACCAGTGGAACTGCTTGCCTTCAGTCGTTGTGAGTACTTCATCACTGGAGGTTTTTAACAAGAGACTGGACAACCATTTATCTGAAATGGTATAGGGCCGTGACGGCGAACCTATGGCACGCGTGCCACAGGTGGCACGCGGAGCCATATTTGAGGGCACACGAGGCGTTGCCCTATGTCGGCACTGGCCAGCTGATTTTCGGCCTTCCAGAGGGCGGGGAGGCCGTTTTCGCCCTCCCCAGGCTTCAGGAAAGCCTCCGGAGCCTGGGGAGGGTAAAAAATGGCCCAACGGGCCTACCGGAAGTTCAGAAATGAACTTCCGGTAGGCCCGTTGGGCCCGTTTTTCACCATCCACAGGCTCCGGAGGCTTTCCTGAAGCCTGGGGAGGGCGAAAACGGCCTCCCCCCCCCCCCCCCGGAAGGGCGGAGAGCTGAAAAATGGCCCAACCAGCCTACCGGAAGTCCGGAGGCTTCAGTGAGGCCTGCGCACATGTGCGGGGGGGGGGGATTGTGCACGCATGCGCGGGGGGAGGGCATTGCATTATGGGTGTTGGCACGTGCATGCGCGCTATCGCGCACGCTCTTTTGGCACCCGAGCCAAAAAAAGGTTAGCCATCACTGGTATAGAGTCTCCTGCTTGAGCAGGGGGTTGGACTAAAAAACCTGCAAGGTCCCGTCCAGCTCTATTCTGATTGATGTTCGGTGAGTCTAGGTTTAGGGGAGAAGACACATTTTGACAGATGGCTAAAGCATTGAATCTGTGTGTAAATATTCTATTCTGCTTTACTGGGAATCTCCTTCCCATCTCATGGATCACCTCCAGTGCCTGATCCATTAATTGTGTATGTGTAGGGTGATGTGACAGCCCTTTGAGATAAAACCAGACTTAAACACTAACACTCTTTTTATTATAGAGTTCTCCTCACAGAATCTTGCAACTCTGAATGTGCCTTCCCCACCTGTGCCTCAGAAACTGGCAAAAAACATTGCAAATCATGGTTATGTGACAGTGGAACCCTTTCAACTAGTCCTAAATGGGTGCCAGTTGCCAAGGGCCCAAAATGTGGTCATGTGACCATGGAGGGGATGACATGAGACTTTATGATCGATGGCCAGAAGTGTTTTGTGGGTTGTAAAGGCCATTGTAATTCCAAAATGGCTGATCACAAGTCAAATGAAATATTTTGAGGAGTATTAAAAAAGGCTGAATATTATATTTCCCTAAATGAGAAGTGGAGAAACATTTTTTTCTTAAAAGACAGAAAGCAGACTCCCTCCCCCCAGCAGATTTTTGTGCCCATTGAGAAAGATTGGGCCAGCCTATCTACAAAACAAAAGACCTTCAGCTCCAGAGTGAAGGGATTAAGACATGACCCTTCAGGACATAATAGGATTAACCCACTAAGACAGAGCTCACTACATTGCACAATCTCCTAAGGACATTGCACTTCAACCAAGCTTAGCTCAGACAAACTCCTAGGATTTGTACATGGCCCCATGGGAGTCTGACAACAGCCAATAGAATACATGTTCTTGCACAGGAACAGGAAGCTCAAGTTCAAAGCCCAAGAGAAGGTATAAAAACCCCTCACTCTCAACTACATGTGGTCAGCTGCCCAGAATCACACGTGCTTGGTGGTTCTGCTTCATCACTAAACCATATTTCCAGTCAGCCTCCATGTTTCCAGTGTCTTCCTCCCAGCTTGGAACTGAACCAGATGGATATTTCTCCCAACACCTGCAATTAGGATGCAATTTATTATTCTATTGCACCAAAAAGAGACATATATTTCTTTTCTTTTCCCCTTTACCTTGCACTTTTCCCTCTTTCCCTTCCCCTCTCCTCTTTTCCCATTAATTTCATTTTTTCCCCTTTGTATTTTTGTATTTTATACTTAAACTATTAAAAATTTGAAACTCTGGGATGGGATTTGCTGATCAGGTTTTGCACCCATCTGCAGTGGATAGTGTAACAAAGGAAAGAAAGGGATTGTTAAGCTGTCGGTCACAACTGATAATTGCTGAATTCACAGATGTTTTAAATTCCAGGCACCGAGGAGCAAGATGAGATCCTTCTCCTGGTTGACCTTAAGAACATCTTGAAGGCATCTGCTGGGCCATCTGTTACACAGGATGCTGACTGAGTGGGGACATCAGGCTGAGCCAGTAAGGACTTTCTGCAGGGGTGGGATTGAAAAATTTTAGCAACTGGTTCACTGCCTGGTTGCTGGGTGGGCGTGGCCATGGGGCGTGGCCTACTCGGCCTCCTGCACCATGGCAGGGGGGGCATTTTCGCCCTCCCCAGGCTCTGGAGGCTTTCCTTGAGCCTCCAGGAGGGTGAAAACGGCCTTCCCCGGGCACCGGAGGCCGGAAATGGGCCCATTTCCGGACTTCTGGTACTTCCGGTAGGCCCGTTTTTCACCCTCTCCAGGCTCCGGAGGCTTTCCTCGAGCCTCCGGGAGGGCGAAAACGTCCTCCCCTGGGCTCCGGAAGCCCTCTGGAGGCCGGAAATGGTCCCGTTTCCGGACTTCTGGTACTTCTGGTAGGCCCATTTTTCACCATCCCAGAGCCTCCGCGTGGGCCCTGCACTTACCTGGCATCCAAAACGGGCTGCGTGGAGACTCCTGGGAGGGGCGGGACGAGGTGGGCTGGGTCAGCCAGTCCTTGCAACAACGGGTTTGGCGAACCAGATGAAAATTAACATCCAGTTTGCCCGAACTGGTCCAAACCGGCTGAATCCCACCCCTGACTGGTCTTTTTGGACATTTGGTTTTCTTTCTTTTCTGTGTCATCAAACCAATCTTTTGATAACAGGCCATTGGGTTCTTAGGGCAATTAACTTCTCGCTACTTGTTCAGCCATAAAACTGAACAGGCATAATTTTATACATATCTGATCTTGCAAACTATAAAATAATATGTGATCAAACCTTATTTTCCAATTGTAAACCCCCCTACACACACCTCCCAGACTGCTTATGAAATCACAGGTGACATCAAACACGTAGTCAATACTTGGTGTTAATTTTAGTTAACTTAATTGTCCTTAGATGTTTTATAACAAGGACCTGATGAGTCCTTTCCCAGATCAGGTTAATGAGGCATAGTTACAACAGAGGCGATGTAGTTAATTGTTATGTGTTTCATTTTGATTACCACAACTGGCTCTCTGTTATCCGGATAACATTTTCTGCTGTGTGATCTGCCAAGTTCCTCCGTGGAAATTTTGTTCATTGCTTTGCATTCAATACTTTGTGGGAGATTTTTCAATAGCTTTGAGGATGATGATGATGATAGGTTGTTATGATTTTATTGAAGCTTATCTTAATATAAAGCACAAATGATGTTCCTCCTCAACAAAGAGGAAATGGAAGGACACTTTGATTCCCACAATTGACGAAGGGCTGCAAAAGTTTATGGAGTTAGCAGAGCTGGCTAAACTGACTGCTTTGATTAAAGAAAAAAAAAACAATTACTTTTGTTACTACTTGGAAACCACTTCTGGACTTTGTGCTTGAGGTGGAAAAAAAAGGAAACGTTGATTTTGGGTTTTACCGATGAGATAGGTTTGTTGTTATAGAAATGGCTAGTTTATACTATTATGTAAAAGTAAAAAGTTGAGGATTGATGTTGCTATTTTATTCTACTGCACCAAAGGGAGTTGGAAGTCAACGCCTTTTCTTTCTTTTCCCCCTTTTCCCTACACTTTTCCCTTCCCTTTTCCCTCCCCTATTTTTCCTACTATTTTATTTTGTATTTTTGTATTTTATATTATAAACTAATAAAAAACAAGGAGGAAATTGGATTAGTTTGAGAATTTATCTTCCTTGGATCAAAAATCCAATTAAAAACCTTGGAGGTTTTTAAGAAAAGACTGGATGGCCACCTATTTGAAATGGTACAGGGTCTCCTGCTTGAGTAGGGGGTTGGACTAGAAGACCTCCAAGGTCCCTTCCAGCTCTATTCTGATTGATTGAAAAATTGTTCAAGATGGCAGTTCTTCACCTGAAATTAAAGGCAGGATAACCTTAGGTGCATTGCAATGGTTACCATAAATAGCATTAGTTTTCCCTATAATGATGTATGAGTGTGAGAGTTGAAAACTAGAATAGAATAGAATAACAGAGTTGGAAGGGACCCTGTAGGCCATCTAGTTCAACCCCCTGCTCAAGCAGGAGATCCTATACCAGGGGTGTCAAACTCAAGGCCTGGGGGGCGGACCCCGCCTGCGGAGTGCTTAGATCTGGCCTGCGGGGCCACTCTGGAAACAGCGAAGGACCAGCCCGCAGTGCCTCTGTCAGTGAAAATGGAGCTCGGGAGGGCTGTGTGCGGCCCTCCCAAGCTCTGTTTTCACTGGCAGAGGATTGCAGGAGGCCGTCGCAACCGAAAACTGAGCTCGGGAGCCTGTTTTCACTGGAAGAGCGCTCGGGCCACCACAGGCGCCCCAACACGAGTGATGTCGAGCTGGCCATGCTCACCCCGGCCCCCCAAGGTCAAACACAATCCTGATGTGGCCCTCAATGAAATTGAGTTGGACACCTCTGCCCTATACCATTTCTGACAGATGGCAGTCCGGTCTCTTCTTGAAAGCTTCCAGGATGAAGCTCCTACAACTTCCGAGGGCAAGCTGTCCCATTGGTTGATTGTTCTCACTGTCAGAAAATGTCTCCCTGTTTCTAGGTTGAATCGCTCCATGATCAGTTTCCATCCATTATTCCTTGTCTGGCCTTCGGGTGCTTTGGAAAATAGGTTGACCCTCTCCTCTCTGTGGCAGCCCCTCAAATATTGGAACACAGCTATCATGTCACCCCTTAGTCCTTCTTTTCATTAAACTAGCCATGCCCAGTTCCTGCAACCGTTCTTCATATGTTTTAGCCTCCAGTCCCCTAATCATCTTTGTTGCTCTTCTCTGCATTCTTTCCAGAGTCTCAGTATTCTAAATGTGGTCTTACTAAGGCTTTATAGAGTGATATTAGTACCTCACTTGATCTTGATTGAATCCCTCTGTTAATGCAATTTAGGATTGCATTGGCTTTTTGGTCTGCTGCCACACACTATTGGCTCATATTTAATTGACTGTCCACTAAGACTTCAAGATCCCTCTCACAGTTACTGCTATTAAGCCAGGTTTCACCCAATCTATATGTGTACTTTTGGTTTTTCTTGCCTGAGTGTAAGACTTTATTTTTCTCTACCTTGAATTTCTTTAATTTCACTAAGAGTGGCTGATCGAAGAATTGATGTCTTTGAATTGTGGTGGTGGCATAAATTATTGTGTATACCATGGGCATCCAGAGCAACAAAAACAGGTGCTGAATCATATAAAACCAGAAATATCACTAGAATCCAAAATCACAAGACTACATCTGATTTACTTTGGCTATGTCATGCGTGCAAATTCATTGGAGAAGTCAGTGATGCCAGGAATGCTTAGTTGGTTTGATGGAATCAAGCAAATGGCTTGATTCCATCAAAGTTGGTGAAAATCCAGCAACTGAAAGAAGCTGTGCTTGACAGGGTAGCATGGAGATCACTTGCCTAAAATGTCATCAAGAATCGGACACAACTGAACAGTTAAAACTACCGTATTTTTCGGAGTATAAGACACACTTCCCCCCCCCTTAAAAGAGGGTGAAAATTTGGGTGCGTCTTATACACCGAATGTAGCCCCGTCCACCCGCTGGCCCCCACCCTTTGGCCTCTGCCTCCCAGCAATTTGCCTCCTTGCAGCAAACAGCAAACATCCTGTTTCAGTTTCAGTTTCCGCACAGCCTGATTAACACAAGCAGCTGATTTGGATGGCCTCCCGACCATCAGCTGTTTCAGGCTGCAGGGATTGCCATTGCCTATTGCCGCCTCCAGAGGCAGATTTTTTTTTCCTTGTGCTAATCAGGCTGTGCTGAAGCTGAAAGTGAAACTGAAACAGGCTGTTTGCTGTTTGCTGCAAGGAGGCAAATTGCTGGGAGGCAGATTTTTTTTCTTGTTTTCCTCCCAAAAAAAGGTAGGTGCGTCTTATAGTCTGGAGTGTCTTATACTCTGAAAAATACGGTAATTAACTAACTTTAATCAGAGCCAAACCATATAGAAGATACAACTATAGATTATTTTCAAAACAGCTTCAAAACTGGATTTTTAAAGCCTTGGTTCAAAAGCATTCCGGTCTGAAGGATGAATTCCCAGATTCTTTTCAGATAGTTTTGAATGTGTTAGAGCAGGGGTGTCAAACTCACAGCCTGCGGGCCGGATGCGTCACGCGCTGGCCACGCCCACCCCCATTTTAGCAAAGGGAAAAAATGTCGCGATACATCACGTGACGAAAACATGACACTGCGAGTTTGACACCCCTGTGTTAGAGCAACAATGTATAGATCTTGGAAAAAATATTTAAAATAATAGTAATTTTAAATAGTAAGAGCCAAGGTGGCGCAGTGGTTAGAGTGCAGTACTGCAGGCTACTTCAGCTGACTGCTAGCTGCAGTTCGGCGGTTCAAATCTCACCGGCTCAAGGTTGACTCAGCCTTCCATCCTTCTGAGGTGGGTAAAATGAGGACCCAGATTGTTGGGGGCAATATGCTGACTGTAAACCGCTTAGAGGGGGCTGTAAAAAGAACTATGAAGCGGTATATACAGTCTATTGCTATTGCTATTGCTATTGATAATTACTTAAGATCACAATTGGATGTATCAGAAGGAAGAATGATAACTTGTTCCTGATTAGTGAAAAGAAACACTGGGCAACTTGGCTGTGTGTGTGTGTGTGTTTTTCCTAAGGAAGCACAGAAATCTAGAGGTAACATGGATATTACGGGTTGGTGATTCAGTAGCTTAACGGAACAGAATAACAGAGTTGGAAGGGACCTTGGAGGTCTTCTAGTCCAACTTCCTGCTCAAGCACGAAACCCTTTAGCATTTCAGACAAATGGTTGTCCAATCTCTTCTTAAAAACCTCCAGTGTTGGAGGACCCACAACTTCTGAAAGCAAGCCATCCCACTGATTAATTGTTCTCACTGTTAGGAAATTAATCTCCTTAATTCTAGGTTGCTTCTCTCCTTGATTAGTTTCCACCCATTGCCTCTTGTCCTGCCTTCAAGAGTTCTGGAGAATAGCTTGACTCCCTCTTCTTTGGGGCAGCCCCTTAGATATTGAAACACTGCTATCAAGTCATCCCTAGTCCTTCTTTTCATTAAACTAGACATACCCAATTCCTGCAACCGTTCTTCATATGTTTTAGCCTCCAATCATCTTTGTTGCTCTTCTCTTTTATGTCAGGAACTCTGGTGGCAAGTGGGGAGAGTTCACAATGTTTAATTAATTAATGGCCAATTCTAAGGGTCACCCGGTTTTGTTTATTTTCTAGGTGTGTCTCCTGACTAAATCTGCAGTGCACAATTATAGGTGGAAACTTCCTCAAGTGTAATTAATGGAGATGCGCAAAGTTGCTACTCACAGGTAGCTATTTCCACAGTGGTAGATTGTCATATGATAGGTGGAGCTTTGATCACACCATCGTGATCACGCTCTGTTTTTTTTTTTTTTTTTACAGCTGGCTTCAAAATCACACCCAGAGAACTCATTAAGGAAGCAGGACACCAAGTGGGGTGCCACAAGGATCAGGCCACAGAGTCCAGTACTGTAACATCTTTCACTATAAATTTGGATGAAATTTGGCAGGAATGTTTGTCATGTTTGCAAATGATACCTGAGTGGGCTAATTAACAGAAGAGAGAAATGGTTGAAAGTAACCAAATGAAATTTAACGGGTAGATTCAGAGTTCTTAACTTAGGAAATAGAAATCAAATGCACAGCTGTAAGATGGGAATATATATAGCCCATTCGGTAATGGTATTTCTAAAAATCACTGTGGAAGAGGAACTGATTGTAAAATTAATTTGAGCCAGCTGTGTGATAGGGCTGATTAATGTTTTTGATCATGTCAAAATGTAGAGAACTGAAGGCTAAAACATATGAAGAACGGTTGCAGGAACTGGGTGCATCTAATTTAATGAAAAGAAGGAGTAGGGGTGACATGATAGCAGTCTTCCAATATCTAAGGGGTTACCACAAAGAAGAGGGAGTAAACCTATTCTCCAAAGCACCTGAAGGCAGGACAAGAAACAATGGATGGAAACTAACTGAGGAGAGAAGCAACCTGGAATTAAGGGAGAAGTTTCCTGATAGTGAGAACAATTAATCAGTGGGATGGCTTGCCTTCAGAAGTTGTGGGTGTTCTAACACTGGAGGTTTTTAAGAAGAGACTGGACAGCCACTTGTGTTGAATTGTATAGGATCTCTTCCTTGAGCAGAAAGTTGGAGTAGAAGACCTCCAAGGTCCCTTCCAATTCTGTTATTCTGTTAAAAGCATGATATATGTTCATTGATTTGTTGAGGGAAATGATGAAAAGCAACATAGTTGTGTGTGTCAAAAGTATATGAACTTCTAGGATGATCAGTTCATTTAAAGGGAAAATTAAGTCAGTGGGATGATAATCAGGTATGAGTGTGGGAGATACTGCCTTATTTAAAGGACAGAATCCGGGGATTCAGTATCACCTTCTGATCTTTACAACATGCGGAAGTACCATATGTGATCGCTCAAACAAAGGAGATTTCCAAGGACCTCCCGAATACAAATTGATGCTGATCAGGTGGAAATAATTTCCAAGAAGTTTGGACTCCACCAGTCCACTGTCAGGCAGATTGTGTACAAAGGGAAGTGATTGATTTTTATAGTCTTATTTTTACGTTATTAGGTTTTATACAGTTCTATCTTTTAATATTGTAAGAAGCTCAGAGTTACTGTGCAGTAAGATGGGCAGCTAATAAATGTTATAAATAAAAAAAACTAAATATTCAGCACCATTGTTACCCTCCCCAGGAGCGGTTGACCAACCAAGATTGTATTAGAGCAAGGTGTGTAATACTCCAGGAGGAGGTCTCAAAAAACCTTGATGAACAAGTATAATGTTTTTGACTCATTTGTTTAATTGGATTCTATTTATCTCATCTTAGGACCTATGTGGACAACAGATAATGTTTTAGATCAGAGTTCCCCAACTTTTCCAACTTTGCGGACCAGCTGGGAGGGAGAGAAGGGATGGTTCTGTGTGAGTGGCTGGCAAACGCACGCGCACAGGTCCATATGTGGGAGTGGTGATCAGACACACCCACCACTCACACAAGTAGAGCACTTTCCCGTTGCTCACTGCTTCTAACCCAAGTGGGGTTGTGCCAGGGGTGAAATCCAGCAGGTTCTGACAGGTTCTGGAGAACCGGTAGCGGAAATTTTGAGTAGTTCGGAGAACCGGTAGCGGAAATTTTGAGTAGTTCGGAGAACCGGCAAATACCACCTCTGGCTGGCCCCAGAGTGGGGAGGGAATGGAGATTTTGCAATATCCTTCCCCCAGGAGTGGGGAGGGAATGGGGATTTTGCAGTATCCTTCCCCTGCCACGCCCACCAAGCCATGCCCACCAAGCCACACCACGCCCACCAAGCCACGCCCACAGAACCGGTAGTAAAAAAATTTGGATTTCACCACTGGGTTGTGCGTGCACTCGCCTGCCATTTCCGCGACCCAGTTGCAAACAACTCACAGCTCAGGGAGTTGGGGACCCGTGTTTTAGATCTTAAAGGGCTGCCTACTTCACTTATGGAATACATGAGATATTCTCTATCCTATGCCATTTTTCTGTTCCCCCCCCCCCCAGTGATATTCTTCCCTGATTGTTGTAGTAATAACATTTAAGCAATTGGGGCTTCTATGGCGATGGTGTCTAACCTTTCTAGCTTGGCAGACTGCTGGAGAGGTTGGTGGGGAGGGGGAGAGACAGGATGGTTTCACACACATGTGCCACTTTCACAAATGAAGCTTTGTGTGTGTATGTGCATGCACGTGCTCACTCAGCCATCACGTCTGTTGCCTGGTTCCAAGAGGGCCATGGCCTGGCACCTGGCCACATATTGCGGGCTGGGGACCCCTGTTCTATGAGTAAACAAGTAGAATGTATTTCATAATTGAGGTACTATCAGTTTTATCCATAGGCTTCTGCTTAGAGACAATGTTAGTTTTGCAGATAAACTGAGTAGATCAGGCTAAGAGTCAGCATTCTGAAACCGAAAAAAAAACTGAAATTGATTATGACATTTTTCTGGAATAGGTTCCCTGATAAAGGCGGATTTTGAAAAAATACGAGAGATAAATGAAGCATCAAAGGGAACAACAGTTCATAGGAAGTGTCGCCAATTTTATGCTTCTCCCCAGGAATTGATGGGAAGGAAATTATTGAATAATTGATGGTTCAAGCTAGAGCCTTTTACAGACAGAAAATTAGACAAATGCAAGCAAACATCATAGCAACTAAAGCAGTGATGGTGAACCTATGGCACGCGTGCCACAAGTGGCACGTGGAGCCATATCAGAGGGCACGCGAGGCGTTCCCCTATGTCAGCTCCAGCGCGCATGCACGCGCTGGCCAGCTGATTTTCGGCCTTGGGGAAGGCCGTTTTGCCCTCTGTAGGCTTCAGGGAAGCTTCCTGAAGGCCCGGAGTGCGAAAAACGGCCCAAAGGGGAAAACCGGAAGTTCGGAAAAACGCACTTCCGGTTTGCCGTTGTGGCCATTTTTCGCCGTCCCAGGCTTCAGTGAGGCCTGTGCGCATGTGCGGGGGGGGGGGGTCGTGTGCGCATGCGCAGGGGGCAGCGGGGGGTTGTGCGCATGCGCTCGGGCGGGGGGAGGGCGGTTTTGCCCTCCGGAGGCTTCAGGGAAGCGTCCTGAAGCCCCGGAGTGCGAAAAACAGCCCAACGGGCAAACCGGAAGTGCATTTTTCCGAACTTCCGGTTTGCCCGTTGGGCCGTTTTTCACCGTCCCAGGCTTCAGTGAGGCCTTTGCGCATTCGCCGGTGTGTGTGTGTGTGTGCGCATGCGCAGGGGGCAGCGCGGGGGGTAGTGCGCATGCATGGGGGGGGAGGGAATGGGTGTGGGCATGTGCGTGCGTGTGCGCACTAGCGCGCGCACCCCCCCCTTTTGGCACGCGAACCAAAAAAGGTTCGCCATCACTGAACTAAAGCATATGTGCATTTCATGCTCTTATTTTTAAACTAGCAGATGCTGCATTGCACTATTTATGATATGCAAGATGGCAACAAGAAGGATTGTTTATTGATGAGGGTTTGGTTGATTATGCATTTTGTGTTTTTTCCATGATTTTGTACTCCCCCCCCCCGGTTGTTGTTTTGTCATGTATGATCCCTGACTGGTTATCTACCCCTCAGAAATCAAGAGGGGTTGAGAGGCCAGTATATGACTTATGGGTCTGCCATGATGTATGGGTCTGTCACTTGAACTTCCTGTTCCTGTGCAAGAACATGTATTCTGTTGGCTATTGTAGGGGTCATAGCTAATTTTGTAGGTTGTCTGAGTCAAGCTTGGTTGAAGCTTGGGATGATGCAATAAAGGGACTTGTTGTGCAATTCCTATTGTGGCTGAAGGCTAACCCTACCTTTGTTCAGAGCCAGACCTTGCTGCAGGCAGTAATGGATTACCAAATCTGCATTTCTAAAGCTGCCCCAGCTCAGTATCTGCTTGGGGGGTGCAGGGAGCTGAAGCTCTGAGTTTCTGTCTCCATTAAGATTTTTATTTCTCTTTTAGGGAAAATATTTTATCCTGCCTTTTTAAAAAATATTTTTCAAAATATTTCATTCTTCTAGGAGGGGGGTCGCTTCCCAAAATCCCCCTTTGGGCCATAAAAGTGTGGGTTGCACACTTTTTCTGGCCCAAGATTAGGAATTGATCTGATCAGGGAGACTTGATGATCTTAATTTTTTCCTGATGCAAAGGGGAAGGCATTGATAGAGGCAGCAGAGAAGGATTCCTTCAGTGGCTCCCAAAAGAAGAGCTTTCAACCCATGAAGGTCTAGCAACCAGGGCAAAAGTTCTGGTAAGAAATTTACAGTATCCAATTTTCTATGCCAATTATTTTCAGAGGTTTGATGTCACTTTCCGTGAGCTTCCAGTCAGGTTTGAAGCAGGCACAAGCCCCAAAATTCTTCACAGCCATGGTTTTGCTTTAAATAACTACAGGCTGCCCATTTCCAAGGGTTGTTTCCTGAACCTGTCTTAGCTCTTAGTTTAGTGCATCCAGATTTTGTGAGGCCAAATTGAGGTTAGCCATTGTGCAATCCAGGCTATTAAATATTTTTCAAATTTCACACAATGAGCCCTGAGACTCCTACTAAATGAGACCACCAGTGTAACATATCTTGCTTTACTGCTCAGCTTGTGAGCATCATGTGTGAGTCATACTCAGGACTTAAATATTAAATATTTAAATATTAATATTAAATATTAATTTAATATTTAATATTAAATTAATATTAAAGGGGAAAACTTGAATGCATTTGGGTCAATATTAAAGGGGGGGGAAATGACATTGAGAGAAGAGAAATAAGGATTATTCCTGTAAAAGCAACACCATGTTTATTCTCTGTGAAACCTTAGAACCCAGTAACACTAAGTAAGGAATTGAGAATAAATGTTAGTAGGGAATGTTAGTAAGAGCAAGGTTAGCAATAACAAAGTTATAAATCTATTATGACAAGGACATTATTGGTCAACACAAAATTTGGGCCAAAAAGCAGAGTTCCTTGGGAGTTGGGCGGCATAAAAATGAAACAAATAAATAAATATGTCAGGAAGCCAGCTGTAATGACACCAGATGTCCCGTTGAAATTAATAGTATATTGTTAAAGTATAGCAACTGTTGTTAAGGATGTAGCAATGATTGTGTAAGGGGAGATAACCATATAAGGGAATAATAAGATTGTGAACCCAAAAAGGGGCAGTTATAGGAGAATGGTCTTGGAAAGTGTATTTAAGAGTCTGCATTCCTTTGTCTCATGCCCTTCTGTCAGCTACCAAGACTAGCACAGAGGGCCAGCTTTTGCAAAAGCTTCAATAAAGGCTCTTGTATTGTTCATCGTGTCTCCTGTTGATTCAGCTTGAGAAATACAAATCTCACAATTGGCGCCTGAACAGGGACTTGAAGATGCCCCCTACTGGATGATGTGAGAATATCTGCAAGCCGGAGGCACCATGCTGATTTCAGCGTCTGGAGCGGGGAACCTCCCTTCTCCAGGAGAGGGTCGCTCTTCACCAAAGTGAACTGATGGAGACCTGAACAAGGAACAGCCCAAGAAGAGGGACCAGGCAACATCAGTGCATCGGCCCAGGTGAGTAAAAGTACATAAGGGGTGTATAAGTCTCACTGGGTGGTCTAAACTCCTTGAATGAATGTTGGTGATGTGTGTTGAGATGCACTAGAAGAGAGTAGAGGCCTCTTCGGACGTGCTAATCTGAGTCTTCCTCTGCGGCTCCATACCTGGGCAACTGGATTGGCCAGAGGTTAGACGGTTGAGTGATATTTAAGGGAAAAGGAGTTCAAGGGTATAAGTAAAGTCTTGGGTGGAAAACTGGGCCCCCGAAATGGAACAATTGTTAAGGATCCTAGGAGTAATAATGATAATGAAATGCCCCCCATTCCACCATTAGGGGAATTGTTGAGTCAATGGGGAGAGGAATGGTTAAGTTCATATACCGTGTTTCCCCGACAATAAGACGTGTCTTGATATTAAGCCTAACAGGGCTTTTCAGGGCATGTGCTGAAATAAGCCCCCCCCCCAAAATAAGCCCCCCAACTACTTTCCAGGGAAAGGGGGGGACATGCCCCACGCACCCGGGCCGAGCCTGCTCGGGGGCAACAAAGGCAGCCGCTCCCTTGCCCGGTGGCTCCCATTTGTTCCAAGCCCCCCATCTTTTCCTTGGAAAGGCGGCGGCAGCAGCAGCTGCAACTCGCCCAGCGGGAGGAAATGTTTGGTGTTAACTCATGCCCAGCGGCGCGAGGCGGCAGGGGCCCCCTGCTATGGAGCCCGCCGAGAGAGTCGGCCGCCGAGCCAGAGGTGCAGGGAGGCGGATCCCAGGGCGGGCAGGTGGAAGGGCACTTTCGCATCTCTCCACGTTGCTGTGGGGCGGGGGATGGGGGGCTCTCCCCCCCTCCCACGGCGGCAGCTCCAGAGCCTCGATCCCTGCCTCTCCTCCTCCTCCTCGCAGGCAGGAGCGCGTTTCAAAATGCTGCCGGAGGCAGAGCCCAGAGGAGCCGAGCCAGTCCCGCGGGCTGTGCGCGTCTTGTGTCGGTGTCTGCGCGCACCCGCCTCTCTCTTGCTCTCTCTCTCACTCTCTCCCGGCCGGGAGCCGCTCTTTTTGCAGCGGGCACTCTTTTGGCTGGGAGAGAGAGAGAGAGAGAGAGAGAGAGCGAGCGAGAGGTGGGTGCATGCACACCCCCCGGGACGGCCTCGGCGCCTCTGGGCGCTGTCTCTGGCAGCATTTTGAAACGCGCTGC
>QLTV01001124.1:122667-134401 GCA_003457575.1 Thermophis baileyi
GCCCCAAGGCTCTGTTTTAGGCCCAGAACTCTTCAACATCTTCATCAATGATTTGGACGAGGGGATAGATGGGGAACTCATCAAATTTGCAGATGACACCAAGCTGGCAGGAATAGCCAACACTCCAGAAGATAGGCTTAAGATACAGAAGGATCTTGACAGACTTGAACATTGGGCGCTATCTAACGAAATGAAATTCAATGGTGAAAAAAGTAAGGTTCTACATTTAGGCAAGAAAAACAAAATGCACAGGTACAGTATACTGTATGTGGTACCTTGCTCAATAGTAGTAAGTGTGAGAGGGATCTTGGAGCCCTAGTTGACAACCATTTAAATGACAACCAGAAAGAGGTGGTATTTATCAGTTCTCCAAACTACTCAAAATTTCCGCTACCGGTTCTCCGAACTACTCAAAATTTCCGCTACCGGTTCTCCAGAACTGGTCAGAACCTGCAGAAAGCCACCTCTGGACAGGACCTTGGAGGTCTTCTAGTCCAACTCCCTGCCCAAGACAGAAGTCTTTATTCCATCCCAGACAAATAGTTGTTTAATATTTTCTTGAAAACCTCTACTGATGGAGCACCCACAACCCTGGGAAGCAAGCTATTCCATTGATTAATTGGCTTTGAAAACAACTGGAGCACCATTTGAATACCATCAGCATTGATTAGATCGCTGTCAGTCACTTGCAAAATGCAGCTCTACTTGGAATAGTTTGCACCTTACAAAGATATCTTTAATGCTGTCAGTCTACAACATTTGCCTATCTCAGGCCCTTGAAAAGGACCAGATAGCAGGCTGCAAATGCCAAATCCGATTGAAACATCTGGCTGAATGTAGAACCAACCATAATAATAGACAAGCATCTGTCACACGACACCCCAGACTTAACAATTGTCGATAAGAAAGACCTCCCCCCCCCAAAAAAAAGTCTGGATAATGGATATTGCAATATCTGGAGACAGCAGAATAGAAGAGGAAGATTTGGAGAAAATTACAAAATATGAATGTCTATGGAGATTCTCAGTCATCTATGGTTGTCCCAAAGGTGCTTTTTTTCAAGAGGCAACTGGACTTTCTTGGTGTTTTTTTTTTTCTTTGAAGACGTTTTGCTTCTCATCCAAGAAGCTTCTTCAGCTCTTGGAAAAAAGCACCTTTGGGATTACAAAATACGAAGACCTGAAAATAAAATAGAATGACTGGTAGAAGAAAGCAAAGATGATAATAACAGGAGCCTTGGGTACAATTCCAAAACATCTAGAACACCATCAGCATTGACAAAATCACAATCGGTCCCCTGCAAAAGGCAGCTTTACTTGGAACCGTTTACATCCTGCAATACAGGTAGTCCTCGAGTTACGACCACAGTTGAGCCCAAAATTTAGGTTGCTAAGTGAAACATTTGTTAAGTGAGTTTGCCCCATTTTGCGACTTTTCTTGCCATAGTTGTTAAGTGAATCATTGCATTTGTTAAGTTAATAACATGGTTGTTAAGAGAATCTGGCTTCTCCGTTGACTTTGCTTGTCAGAAGGTCGCAAAGGGGGATCACATGACCCCGGGACACTGCAACCGTCATAAATATGAGTCAGTTGCAGGCATCTGAATTTTCATCATGTGACCAATGGTTGTGAAAAACGGCCGTAAGTCCCTTTTTTCAGTGCCATTGTAACTTTGAATGGTCCCTAAATGAACTGTTGTAAGTCGAGGACTATCTGTATACCTTTAACGCAGACAGCAACCTCTGCCTACCACAGGCCATTGCAAAGGGCTCGATAGATGGACAAAAATGCCACATCCAGTTTAAACGTCTGTTTGATTGTAACCAATCATATAGCAGTAGAAAGCATAGATCATATATTCTGCTTGTGCAAGAAGATTGCACAGAATGACTATAAACAATGACATGACACACTTGTCAAAATGATTCACTAGAATATTCATAAAAATTATCATGTAGCCGTACTGAAAAATTGGTTGGAATATGTAATTGAAAAAGCATTCAAAAATGAGCTGGTTAAAATATTGTGGGATTTCTGAACAGAAACTAATAAAATCTTGGCCCATAACAGACTTAAATTTAGCTGTGGTTGAAAAGAAGGAAGTGTGGATTATTTGGTCTGGGAATACCAGGGGACAGTAGAAGAACTGGAGAAGGTTACAGAATATCAAGATCTTAAAATCAAAATTGAACGATTATGGCATAGAGTGGCCAGGGCAGCACAAAAATCTTGGATGGCACTTGCAAAATCTGTGCATTGATAAAATTTCTGTCAATTGCAAAAGACTACACTGCTTGAGTCCACACATATACTATACTGATGCATTACATCATCCTATGAGAATGTGTTTGAAAAGTGCAACTATGATGACTAAAGGCCTGGAGACAAAAACATATGAAGAAGGGTATGGCCGGGCTAGAGAAAAGAAGGACCGAGGTGGGGGGGAGGACACATGATAGCAGTATTTGAGGGGCTGCCATTAAGAGGAGGGGGTCAACTTATTTTCCAAAGCACCAGAAGACAAAACAAGAAACAATGGATGGAAACTAATCAAGGAGAGAAGCAACCTGGAATTGAGGAGAAACTTCCTAACAGTGAGGACAATTAACCAGTGGAACGGAAGTTGCCTTCAGAAGTTGTGGGTGCTTCATCACTGGAGGTTTTTAAGAAGAGACTGGATAGTCACTTGTCTGAAATGGTCTAGGGCAGTGATGGCTAACCTTTTTTTCCTCGGGTGCCAAAAAAGCGTGCATGCGCGCGACAGCGTGTGCGTGTGTGCCGCCCCCTAATGCAATGCTGCCCCGCAGCCCCCCCATGCATGCGTGGGCGACCCCCGTGCTCCCCCCGCCCCTCGCGCATGCACGGGCAACTCCCACCCACAGCCCGTTTTGGTGCTAGCAGGCCTCCCTGAAGCCTCCTGGGACCAAAAACGGGCAGGGGGGGCGCTGCACCCCCTCATGCCCCGTTTTTAGTCTCAGGAGGCTTCAGGGAGGCCTGCTAGCACCAAAATGGGGGAGGGGGGAATCTCTGATCTCCCCAATTTATTTCCCCAGCATGCACTAGTTTCCTCCTGGATTCCTCCCTCCCATGTCTTCTCCGATCTATCCCAATTTCTTTCCCCAGCGCAGTGCGTGGAAATGCCCCACCCCCGCGCATCCGCGGCAGAGACCCGAAGACCAGCTGGCCAGCGGGAGGCGCACGCATGCGCAGTGGAGCTGGGCTGGACGATGGCTGGCGTGCTTGCAGAGAGGGTTCTGCGTGCCACCTGTGGCACACGTGCCATAGGTTCGCCATCACGGGTATAGGGTCTCCTGCTTGAGCAGGGGGCTGGACTATAAGACCTCCAAGGTGCCTTCCAGGTCTATTCTGATTGAAACTAATACAAGCTAATATAAATATTTTAAAGAAGAGATTGGACAGTCACTTGTCTGAAATGGTATAGGGCAGGGGTGTCAAATTCGCAGCCCGCGGGCCGGATGCATCATGCGCTGGCCATGCCCACGCCCAGTTTAGCGAAGGGGAAAAAAAGTTGCGATACGTCACATGACAACGCTGTGATGACACAAGTTTGACATGGTTAATCTAGAGAAAAGAAAGGGGTGACATGATAGCAGTATTCCAGTATTTGAGGGGCTGCCACAAAGAAGAGGGGGTCAACTTATTTTCCAAAGGACCAGAAGGCAAGACAAGAAACAAGGGATGGAAACTAATTAAGCATAGAAGCAACCTGGAATTAAGGAGAAGCTTCCTAACAGTGAGAACAATTAACCAGTGGAACAGCTTGCCTTCAGTCATTGTGGGTGTTTCATCACTGGAGGTCTTTAAGAAGAGACTGGACAGTCATCTGTCTGAAATGATATAGGGTCTCCTGCTTGAGCAGGGGGCTGGACTGGAAGATCTCGAAGGTCCCTTCCAGCTCTATTCTGATTGATTGTTTGAAAGGCAACACTAAAGAACTGGCAGCTATGAGTTGAGTACCAGTAGTCAATGACTTACAACCATTCGTTTAGTGACCATTCAAAGTTATAACGGCACTGAAAAAAGTGACTTATGACCATTTTTTACGCTTAAAATCATTGCAGCATCCCCCTGGTCAAAATTTGGATGCTTGGCAACTGGCGTGTATTTATGATACACGCCATTTATGATAGTTGTAGTGTTTTGGGGTCATGTGATCCCCTTTTGCGACCTTCTGACAAGCAAAGTCAATGTGGGAAAGCAGATTCACTGAACAGCCGTGCTATTAACTTAACAACTGCAGCGATTCACTTAGCAACTGTGGCAAGAAAGGTCGTAACATGGAGCAAAACTCACTTAACAACTGTCTTGCTTAGCAATGGAAATGTTGGGCTCAATTGTGGTCGTAAGTCGAGGACTACCTGTTAATAATTTGCAGTAGTAGTTGAATGCCACTATGTTTTGAGACAGTGTTCCAAACTACAGTCACATGGAAGGAACTCTTATCATGCCTGGAGCTTTTTGCCTGGATGTGAAAAAAACGAAAAGAGTTGGTTCACTAAATTAAATCCCCTTGTAGCACTCATCTAAATGACTGGATCTTCCAATTTTTCTCCTTCTCCCAGATGGTGGGAAGTTAATGATGCTGTGGCTTGCTGAAAGAGTTTGAGTTTGGCTCATCCTGTGTTGAAATAGGGGATTTTTCCCCCCCAAAATGGCTCCTGCTAGTAATACCAAAAGCATATACCGTTTCATAGTGCTTTACAGCCCTCTCTAAGCAATTTACAAATGTCAGCACATTACCCCCCGACAATCCGGGTTCTCATTTTACTGACCTCGAAAGGATGGAAGGCTGAGTCAACTTTGAGCCGGTCAGGATCGAACTGCTGGCAGTCGGCAGAGTTAGCCTGCAGTACTGCATTCTAACCACTGCGCCACCAGGGCTCTGATAGGTAGGTGCTGGTCATGTTGCCATGATCAATGGGGATCCGGTTATCCTTTTTGTCCTGTTGTCTGCTTCTTGGAAAAGTGTTCCCTCCCCTCCTGGTTTCTGGGCTCAGTGAAAACAGAACTTGATTTATTTGGTACTAACCCACGTTGCATCCCTGCCCAGTTGATCATAGGCTGTTCTATCCTATGTCCTTTGTTTTCAGCTCCTTTGAGACTTATCAGATTTATCCATCCTCCTAACCACAAATGTCATTTCGAGTCTGGTAAGGAGGAACACATTCCTACACAAATTATATATGGCACAAGCTTTTATGTTGCAAACATTTCCTGAGTGGATTATATAAAGCACTCTTTAAAAAAAAAAAACCCAATAATGCTAGTCACTTCTCGGTGGAAGGTATTGGAGAGAACAGATTTGATCCACCCTGCTGTCGTGGAGACGTTGAAAGAGAACCCGGAAAAGTGGAGACGTTGAAAGAGAACCCGGAAAAGTGGAGACGTTGAAAGAGAACCCGGAAAAGTGGAGACGTTGAAAGAGAACACGGAAAAGTGGAAATAATGGAGCAACTCTGGATATTTTCAATGGTTCTGCTGCTGCTGCTGAGTCTTTCAGTTGTGTACTTTCTAAAACAACTCCTGTTACTCAGAAAATGTCCACCCGGACCTTTGCCACTTCCTTTAATTGGAATCAGCTGGCAGACTGGTTTTAGACTTACTCCTGATCTTCTAATTCAGGTATTTTTTCACTTGTGTATTTTGTTTTTTTGATTATGAAGCTTGCTTGCTTGCTTGCTTGCTTGCTTGCTTGTTTGTTTGTTTATTTATTTATTTATTTAAACTTATTTTATTTATTAAACTTAATGAAGAGAACTGCAGTCATTTGACTTCGGTGGGCAGTGATGGAGAAGGATGTTGGGTCTGTAAAGTCTGGAGAATGAATACATGACATTTAGGGGATTGAGAATTTGTTTAGGAGAGAAATGGATAATGATCCTGGTAGTCCTCCTTTAGTGACCACAGTTGGGGCTGGTCGCTGAGTGAACTGCTGACTGTGCTTATGGGCTTACTTGAGATTTCCTTTGCTTTACAGTCCTGCCAAGTTCATAAAATGCAAAGATCAGTCATAAAGTCATTGGTGTCTTACCTGGGAATTGTTGTTAAACGAGGCAGTCTCTATATGAGGTCTATATTTATGTGTGATCAGGGAAACTCCTGCTGATTGTACAAGCTGCTTCTCTCTCTCTTGGAAGAAATCTTGCTGGCCCTACAAGCAGGGGTGGGCTTCAAAAATTTTAGCAAGGGGTTCTCTGCCCGGTTGCTGGGTGGGCGTGGCCATGGTGGGCATGGCCTACTTGGCCTCCTGCACCACAGCGGGAGGGGGGCGTTTTTGCCCTTCCCGGGCTCCGGAGGCTTTCCTTGAGCCTCTGGGAGGGCAAAAACGGCCTCCCCAGGCTCCAGAGGCCCTCTGGAGGCCAGAAACAGGCCCGTTTCCCACTTTCCCGAACTTCCAGTAGGCCCGTTTTTCGCCCTTCCTGAGCCTCCGCGCGCGCCCTGCACTTACCTGCATCCAAAACGGGCCATGTGGGGACTCCTGGGAGGGGCAGGGAGGGAGGGGCGGGGCCAGCCAGGAGTGGGATTTGGGGGTTCTCCGAACTGCACTGAATCTTAGCTAGAGGTTCTCTTGAACCCCTGCGAACCCCCAGCAGCCCACCCCTGCCTACAAGTATGTGTTCAAAAGGATGCTAGAACAGAAAAAAATAGATGGAGAAAACCAGGGAAATAAAGGAAAGGTGAGAGGGCAAAAACAGCAGGAATCTAGGCTGAAAAGCAAAACCAGGAGGAGGAACAGAGTGAGAAAGGTGGTTATGAGTCCAATACGGAAAGTGAAGAGCAGCTCTTTGGAATGATGATTATGGTTTGTTGCTTATGATGATGATAATTTTTACCTCTTACTTGCTGTGAAAGAAGGAACCAAATACAGTCCTCGACTTACAACCACAATTGAGCCCAAAATTTCTATTGATAAGCAAGACATTTGTTAAGTGAGTTTTGCCCTATTTTACAACTTTTCTTGCCACCGTTGTTAAGTGAATCACCACAGTTGTTAAGTTAGTGACAGGGTTGTTAAGTGGATCTGACATCTCCATTGACTTTGCTTGTCAGGAGGTTGCGAAAGGGGATCACATGAACCCCGAGACACTGCAACCGTCATAAATACGAGTCAGTTTCCAAGCGTCTCGATTTTGATCACATGACCATGGGGATGCTGCAACGGTCATAAGTGTGAAAAACGGTCATCAGTCACTTTTTTTCAGGGCCGTTGTAACTTCAAACGGTCACTAAACGAACTGTTGTAAGTCGGGGACTACCTGTAGTCCTCGACTTAACAACCATTCATTTAGTGACCGAAGCTACAATGGCACTGAAAAAAGTGCCTTATGACCGTTTTTATACTTATAACCGTTGCAGCAGCCCCAGGGTAACGTGTGCAAAATTTGGCAACCGGCCTGTATTTACGACGGTTGCAATGTCCTGGGGTCATGTGATCCCCCTTCTGACAAGCAAAGTCAATGGGGAAGCCAGATTCACTTCAAAACCCTGTTACTGACTGGAACAACTGCAGTGACTCACTTAACAACTGTGGCAAGAAAATTCGTAAAATGAGGCAAAATTCACTTGGCAACCGTCTTGCGGAAATTTTGGGCTCAATTTTGGTTGTAAATTGAGTATTATCTGTATTCTTCTTCACCTGAATGTATTGCTGCTTCTTCTTCTTCTTCTTCTTTTCTAATGGCAGCTTGCGAAACGTTATGGAAACATTTACACATTACTGGCATGGAATTTACCTGTAATAGTACTGTCAGGATACAAAGTTGTCAAACATGGATTGATCAACCATTCTGATGACTTCTCTGAGCGAGTAGAGACTCCCTTTTTAAGGGCTCTGTCCAAAGGAAAAGGTAAGTTGTAAAGTGTGCTTTTCCTTTTTTTAATTCCGTTTATTTATTTGCTACAGTATATATGCCATTTAGTCCAGCAAGGCTCAAAATGACAACTTCAGAACAAAAAGCCTAATAAGCCAACTTCACCCCCTGAGAAACAGCCCCAACGTTCAAATATTTTAAATATTTATATGTGTTTATGTGAACTCTCCGAAATTATAAATGAGAGACATGAGTTTCCAGGAAGTCCTGAAAGGAGAAAGCTTTGTGGGCGTGAAAGCAAGAAGTGATCCTTTCACGTGTAAGAAGGAGGATGTCCAAAAACAGATAACCGAATCTGAACCAATCAAATCAGATGCAGCACTGTCCACCTTGAATTTGCCAAAAAATATGCAGGCATAAAATATGCCATCTCGTTTCTGAGATGCATTACTTGGAGTCTGACAGTGGGATTCAGCCGGTTCGGACCGGTTCGGGCGAACCGGTAGTAGCGACCTGCGGGTGGACCCGCCCGCCTGGGCGCAATCCCGTCCTATATCGCTGTGGTTTTCACGCCGCACGCATGTGTGGACGGCGCACACGAGCGAATTGCTGGGTTGTTTGATGTTGCATGCATGTGTAGACGGCACGCGCGAGCGAATTGCCGTGTTTTGTGACGCCGCATGCATGCGCAGATGGCCTGCGCACAAGCGAAGTGAGTGTGCGCATGCGCGTGCGCGCTCACATTTCCAGTCCAGAGAAAGAAAAAAGGTTTGGCTGTGGGTGGATGTAATAAACTATCTGGAACTTCAGTTGCATCATTGCAACCATCATTTTGAGGTTTTTGACCTTGTTTTGTGGACAAGCTGACTGGTTAGCAACAAATGTGGACATGACCTCATCCATGGGTTTTCAACAAGTGATTTATGGTGGTTGGTTCTTCTGGGAAGCATCTGAGCAATATATCCGCAGAGATTCTCAGTCATCCAGGTCATGGTTGTCCCAAAGGTGCTTTTTCAAAAGGCAACTGGACTTTGTTTTTCCTTGAAGACATTTCGCTTCTCATCCAAGAAGCTTCTTCAGTTCTGACTGAATGGCGGAGGATGGAAGGATTTATATTCCTTGCAGTTTTCTGGTCATTGACCAGAACTGAAGAAAGCTTCTTGGATGAGAAGTGAAACATCTTCAAGGAGAAACCAAGTCCAGTTGCCTTTTGAAAAAGTACCAATCTGAGGAATACGGAATTTCCATTTTAAAATTGACGTGTGTGGACGTCAACAGCATGGCTGGCTGGGGAATTCTGAGAGTTGACGTCCACCCATGTTAAAATTGCCAACTTTAAAAAACACAGATTTATATGGATGCCCATCTTATCAAGGTGACTTTGGGCAACTAAGAATACATTAAAAATTTATACAAACAACTAGGAATTAGCAAGGATTCCAACGCTGATCTAATTACAAGTCCCGTTTTAAACAATCCTTGATAGGCAAACCAGCTCCAAACTACAACTAAAAAAAGAATTTATGACTTAAATATTAGCCATGATTTGTGACACGGGGCCTGCCTCCCCAAACCCAAAAAACTTTAACCTTAGACTGTCTACTGTCGACCTCACCCCATTCCTAAGAGGTCTGTAAGGGGCGTGCATAAGCGCACCAGCGTGCCTACTGTCCCTGTCCTACTGTCCTATTGTCCTCATCTATCTGTATTCACTTTGATTATGTTTATGTTTATACCTATACCTGCTATCTTGTACATGTTTGACAAACAAATAAATAAAATAAATAAATAAATAAACCAAGCCGAAGTGAACAAATACAGTTTTAGCATGTCGTGTTAAAAATATTTCCTTAAGCGTCGTGTCTAATTCTGCATCATTCTTGCACGTTCTTCATTCCCACAAAAATATACCAGTATGACTTGCTGAATGTGATCTCTTCTAAAGTGATGAGTCCAATAAAGGAGAATATTTGTAGCTCGGGGTTGAAATGAGGGGTCCTTGGTGCTTTCTGAGTTTGGCTGTACTATTACAGTACTATTACAGTCCTTTGTATTTAAACAGGGAGCAAACCCCACTTCCTACTAGCACCGATGATGTTACATAGTTTGAGTGATGAAACGTCTGCCAGAAAACAACCAGCTCAGAGAGCACCAAGGAAGCCTCAAGCCGATGATTTCATAACTTTGGTGCATCTCTCTTAGGAGTAACAATTTCTCACTTATTTCTGTTTGATTCAGGCATTATTCTTTCCAACGGCCACACTTGGAAGCAACAGAGGCGATTTGGCTTACTTACTATGAGGAAACTTGGACTGGGGAGGACAGGCATAGAGAGTCAAATACAAGACGAGGCCGGTCAGCTAGTGGAGATCTTCGCTGATGCCAACGGTCGGTGAGACCAGCTAAGGCTGTCAGCTCAAGAGCTAGTTTATCTAAATCTTTACAAGTATTCCTTGACTTTGTAATTGAGCCTGCAATTATGGTCATAAAACGTGATAGTCGTTAAACAGGTCACCACATGACTGTACTTGATCTTACCTTTTTTTGTGTTGGTCATTAAGCAAATGCATAGGTTATAAAGTGAACGCCGCAGTCATTAAGCAAACACGTTGTTTTCTATGGGACATTTTTTGTCGGAAAACAGAAGTGCAAGGTAGCCCTTGACTTATACAGGTAGTCCTTGACTTACGACCACAATTGAGCCCCAAATTTATGTTGTTAAGTGAGAAATTGGTTAAGTGAGTTTTGCCTCATTTTACAACTTTTCTCGCCACAATTGTTCAGTGAATCCCTGCAGTTGTTAAGTTAGTAACACGGTTGTTAAGTGAATCTGGCTTCCCCTTTGCTTGTCAGAAAGTCGCAAAAGGGGCTCACATGACCCCGGGACATTGCAACAGACATAAATATGAAACAGTTGCCAAGCATCTGAATTTTGATCATGTGACCATGGGGAATGCTGCAAAGGTCATAACTCTGAAAAACGGTCATAAGTCACATTTTTCAGTGCCGTTGTAACTTTGAATGGTCACTAAACAAACTATTGTAAGTCGAGAACTACCTGTAACTTATGACTGTTTGCAGCATTGGTAACAAAATCAAAATTCGGGCACTTGGCAACTGGCATGTATTTATGATCGTTGCACAGTCCCAAGATCACGTGATCACCATTTCCCAATCAGCTTTCAACCAGCCAAGTCAATGGGGGAAGCCAGATTCGCTTAACGACTGCACGACTCTCTTAATCACTGCAGTGATTCGCTTAACAACTGTACTTAAAAAAAGGTTGTAAATGAGATGCAATTCACTTAACAACTTAGCAATGGAAATGTTGGGCTCAATTGTCGTAAATCGAGGACTACCTGTAAATGCTGGTTCTTGCAGTCATGTGACCGCTGAATATACAGGCTGGTTGCTGAGTGCCGAAAATGCGGACATGCGACTGCGGGTGTGCATGCGCAGCCGTCAGAACATCAAATCCAGGTCATAAATAGCTTTAAAAGGATAAAAAAAAAATGTAATTTTGACCAGTTGCTAAGTGACAGGTTGTAAGTCAAGGGTTTATTCCATTTCTGCAGGCAATGGGATGCAATACTTCTATCCAGGGGTGAAATCCAGCAGGTTCTGACAGGTTCTGGAGAACCGGTAGCGGAAATTTTGAGTAGTTCGGAGAACCGGCAAATACCACCTCTGGCTGGCCCCAGAGTGGGGTGGGAATGGAGATTTTGCAATATCCTTCCCCCAGGAGTGGAGAGGGAATGGAGATTTTGCGGTATCCTTCCCCTGGAGCGGGGTGGGAATGGGGATTTTGCGGTATCCTTCCCCTGGAGCGGGGTGGGAATGGGGATTTTGCGGTATCCTTCCCCTGGAGCGGGGTGGGAAGGGAGATTTTGCGGTATCCTTCT
>QLTV01001124.1:151558-163891 GCA_003457575.1 Thermophis baileyi
AAATATGCACATAGTCCATCAGGTCCAATAGATAGAGATGGTTTTAGGTTGCGTAATGCCTTTGCAATGTTATCTTCTGTAAAATCAATTTGTGTTAGATCGTTGTAATTATTTGTGGTACGACTAGGAAATATTGGGCATGAGCCATTGCTGTTTACAAAGACTGAGCCGAAGAATGTGTTAAAAAGGTTGGCTTTAATGGTTTCATCGTTATAGTCTTTACCATTAGGTCCTTTAAGGGGTGGGATGGATCTCGAGTCTTTGAGTTGGTTATTTACAAAGTTATAGAAGGCGTGGGTGGATTTCGTGCGTAGAAGGTTTTCTTCTTGATTAATGTGATAATTGGTGCATTCAGTCTTTATTTGGTGGCACAGAACGCTTTGCACATGCGCAGAGGGTAAAAAAAACACAAAATGGCGGCATCCGGGCGGAGCCTCGTGCTGCCGTCGCTACCGGTTCTCCGAAACACCGGCAGGCGGTGCTACCGGTACGTCCGGACCGGACTGAACCGGGAGCATTTCACCCCTGCTATGAAGTCATTTTCAACCATGTCAGTCATCGGATCCTAGCTATCTCAATAAAAGCTAGATGGGGTTTAGCACTTGGATGGGAAATCTCTGGGAGATTCCAGGTTGGAAGCTACACTGAAAAGTTTAAAAAAAAAAAAACCGGAAGAAGACAGTGGTTTACCAATATTGTTACAAGAAAATTATGTCTCTATGTAATCACTTAATTACTACATGCCGGCAAAATAATGTTTAGGATCATTCAATGCAGATTAGAATTCAAATTGGAAAAGAGGTGCCAAGTGTTTCAGCTGGCTTTAGTAAAGGCCAAGGAATATGAGACATTACAGATAATCCTTGATTTACAGAAGCTCATTTAGTGATCGTTCGAAGTTACAGCCGCATTGAAAAAAGCAATATGACTGTTTTTCACCCTTGTGACCATTTCAGCATCTCTTTGCCTCCATCATTTTGACTTTTTTTTTGCCTCCCTGAAAGGAATAGGCCCAGTTGCAGAAAGGGATCCTAGAGGAGCTTCAAAATAGCAATAGCAATAGCAGTTAGACTTATATACCGCTTCATAGTGCTTTACAGCCCTCTCTAAGCGGTTCACAGAGTCAGCATATTGCCCCCAACAATCTGGGTCCTCATTTTACCCACCTCGGAAGGACGGAAGGCTGAGTCAACCTTGAGCCGGTGAGATTTGAACCACCGAACTGCAGCTAGCAGTCAGCTGAAGTAGCCTGCAGTGCTGCACTCTAACCACTGCGCCACCTCGGCTCTAATAATCTTTTCCTGTCTCCCCATTGATGGGCATTATAGATTACTGTCCCAGCTCAAAACTCTTTGCAGAGATGCTTATCCACGAAAACGTTTGATCTATACCTTCACTCTAATGCTATTCCCTTTTAATAATCTAAACAGAGCAAGAACGATCCCAGCAATACCTACGATGAAGATAATCTGGCTGAGTGCATTGTCGATTTTTTTATAGCCGGGACAGAGACAAGTGCCACCAGTTTGCAATGGGCGCTGCTTTTCATCACCAATCATCCAAAAGTCCAAGGTGAGAGCTATGTAATTAAAGAGGAAGGAACTTGTGTTCTCTAGCAGGGAATTGTAATCTGTCTTTGAATTCATACAGGGCAGATGATGATGAACAGCTAAAATAAGAAAATTTGGCCAAATCATCCAATTTAGATCTTCAATGGAATCTACTTCAAGCAGGATGTGTTTATTTTTTATATTTGAGAAGCATTAGGAGACACAGGGACAACTTTGTTATTCTGTATATCCAAAGAGGGAAGGGCAGAGGTTGGCTGCTGCCGGTTCGGACCGGTTCGGGTGAACCGGTAGTTCCGACCAGCGGGTGGGCCTGCCCACCTGCCCCGGCGCTATCCCGTCCTATATCGCCGTGTTTTTGAAGCCACGTGCATGCGCAGAAGGCGCGTGCAAACATTTTCGGTGCTGGGCGAACTGGTTGTTACATTATGTGACGCCTACCTCTGGGGAAGGGGTATACCACATCTCCTTCTGTATAGTCAACTTTGTTACATATTCTGAGTAACTATGTTTAGTGGAATTTTAGACATGTCTACTGACGTATAGGTCTCTTTGAATCCAGTGAATTCTCGCACCTAATCTGGAATAGGATTGAAATCTTAACAAAACAAGATCTCCTGTAAGTTCAAGTGATATTTTATTTATTTATTTTGCTATATACTATCACATTATCATCATAATTTTCCTTGATTGGCAATACTTCATTTATTAACCATGTTTTCTTTTTAGAAGAGAGTGTATGTAAGAGAGACATACGATTTTTGCATTTGTAAAGGATACCTGTGTAAGTTATCATATCCTTAGAAAGGATTTACTAACAACAAGTTTAAATATAACTATTCCCCAATAATCTAGAAAGAAAAGGTGAACCTAACATTAGAGCCGAGGTGGCGCAGTGGTTTGAGTGCAGCACTGCAGGCTACTTCAGCTGACTGCTAGCTGCAGTTCGGCAGTTCAAATCTCACCGGCTCAAGGTTGACTCAGCCTTCCATCCTTCTGAGGTGGGTAAAATGAGGACCCAGATTGTTGGGGGCAATATGCTAACTCTGTGAACCGCTTAGAGAGGGCTGTAAAGCACTATGAAGCGGTATATAAGTCTAACTGCTATTGCTATTGCTACTGCTATTCTTATTATGAGCCATGGTGGCACAGTGGTTAAATGCAGTACTGCAGGCTAATTCTGCCGACTGCCAGAAGTTCGGCAGTTTGATCCTGACTGGCTCAAGGTTGACTCAGCCTTCCATCCTTCCAAGGTTGGTAAAATGAGGAGCCAGATTGTTGGGGGAAAATATGCTGACTCTGTAAACCGCTTACAGAGGGCTGTAAAACATTATGAAGCGGTGTATAAGTCTAAGTGCTATTGTTATTCTATTCTATCCCACAATTACTGTAAATATTATTCATTGTGCAATCTGATCTGCACAATGAATTCCATTCTTTTACTGTACTTGTGTCTTTTACCAAAACGACTATGGTTCTTTCCCCAGTGATTTTATATAGTCCTTATTAAAATATTTTTTTTCTTAATATAAAATGCAAATAAAAATGAATACAATGGAAAACATGGGAAAGGGGAAAGAGAACAAAGTGAAGGGGAAAAAAAGAAACAAAAAGCAGTGACGTCCAACTTCTTTCAGTGTAGCAAGATGCATAATAGAAATGTGGGAACGTAACAACTCCAGGCTGGTAACCCATTTAACTCCACTTGTACCTCTGCCTACTGTTCTCTTACATCATGTGGGTTCGAGCAGTAGGGAAATATTTGTCACCTGATTATGCCTATCAAGTAAGACACATTGAAAGTGAGTGAGTCTGATCAGTTATTTCCCCAGTGCCCTGGAACCATTCTGTCAAGTGAAAGCATTTAACAGAATAACAGAGTTGGAAGGGACTTTAGAGGTCTTTTAGTCCAACCCCTTGTACAAGCAGGAGACCCTATACCACTCCAGACAAGTGGCTGTCCAGTCTCTTCTTAAAAGCCTCCAGTGGTGGAGCATCCACAACTTCTGAAGGCAAGTCGTTCCACTGATAAATTGTTCTACCTGTCAGGATATTTCACCTTAATTCTAGGTTGGTTCTCTCCTTGATTAGTTTCCATCCATTGCTTCTTGTCCTGCCTTCTGGTGCTTTGGAAAATAGGTTGACCCCCCTCTTTTTTGTGGCAGCCCCTCAAGTATTGGGACACTGCTATCATGTCACCTCTAGTCCTTCTTTTCACTAGACCAGGCACATCTAATTCCTGCAGCCATTCTTCATATGTCTTTCATTAGAACAAGGAAATTTTCCATTTCTCCTTCTTACTCCTTAGAAACTTTCTTCTGCCTTTCTCCTTGTTTGCTCCTCATCTGCAGATCACCTGCCCCAGAGGTGGGTTCCTACCGATTCGGACCAGTTCTTTAGAACCGGTAGCGGGAATTTCCCCCCGCTCGCCTAACCGGCAGCGATGGCCGGATGGACACGCCCCTGAACTGGCTCTCTCAGTGGCGCCATAGGCGCCGCCATCTTGTTTTTCACTTCTGCGCATGCACAGAAGCTGGATTTTCAGCACTGCGCATGTGCGCGCGGCCGCGTGGCATGCAACACGCGTGCGCCCACGCAGCGCGGGAGGAAGCGAACTGGCAGCAAGGTAAGTCAGAACCCACCCCTGACCTGCCCTAGAAACAATCCTATGCTTACCTGGATCTTATAAAGTCAGCATTGCGAGACAGTGGCAGAAGTGGTAACATGTTTTAGATTTTTTGATTAAACAGTGTCACTCTTAGTGACCATATGGATAGATTGTCTCCTGGGAGATATGATTTTGTCCTGGCTGTTTGAGTCTCTCAGTGGTGAATTCCTTTTCTTCTAATTGAGTGTATCCAACTTGCTGCTGGCTGCCTTTTTCTTCTCTCTCTTTCCTCACCATTAATAGACTTCTTAAGGGAGATCTTCACATAATGTATCCAAAATACGATAGTTAGTCCACCCTCCTGCCTAAGTCAGGAGTCCTTGTACCATGTTTCTCCGAAAATAAGACCCTGTCTTATATTTTTTTGCCACCAAAAAAGGCACCAGGTCTTATTTTTTTGGATGGTGGTGGTGGTGGTCCACTGACTCACCTCATTTGCGCGTGTCACCACCGGCCTCCTTTTCACTGTCAGAGGCCTTCAGGAAAGCCTTGCTGGCTGCAGAAGAAATGGGCCGAGGTGTGCATGGCCTGACTGCAACTGTCTGAAGGTAAGTAGTAGGGCAGCTCCACCCTCCTCATCCCCAGCCTAGTTTAATTTTTACCCGTGTACCCTGGAGTGAGCGGGGTCTTAATTAGGGCTTATTTTGGGGGGGGGTAGGGCTTATATTGGGCGCACATGTAAAAAATCTAGGACTTACTTTCGGAGTAGGTCGTATTTTCGGCGAAACGCGGTACCATCCCGGACAAATAGTTGTGATGATCGTAAAATGAATCATTATGACCAAACCAATTTTACAGAGTTTTTTTTGTTAAGAATTCCATTGTTTGCTATAAAGCGCTTTTGCCAAAACCCGGAAGTAAGTATCAGGAAGTTGGTCAAATGTCATAAATTGTGGTCAGGAGACCATGGGATGCTACAAACGGTTGTAGATGTGGGCTGTTTGCTGAGTGCCTGAAATGCAGTCACGTGACTGGGGAGGGGTTACGCCTGTCAGAACTTCAGAATCAGGTTTCTTTGGAGGGATTCACCGTAACTTTGAACAGTCGCTAAGCGACCAGTCATAAGTCAAGGACTACCTGTATTGGTTAAATTTTGATTTTCAGAAGGAAGCCTAGCCCTAGCCTAGCCAGGTTGTTCTTCAGTTAAAAGGAAATTTCTCTGTTGGCAAAACTTCTCTGTTGGCTGGGTGACTTTGGGCCAATCATCCATAGATGGTGAGTTCTAGTCCCACCTTAGGCACGAAAGCCAGCTGGGTGACTTTGGGCCAGTCCCTCTTTCTTAGCCCAACTCACCTCACAGGGTTGTTGTGTGGAAAAAAGGAGGAGGAAGGTTTGTGGGATATGTTCACTGCCTTGAGTTATTTGTAAAAATAATAATGGTGGGATACAAACAAACAAACAAACAAACAAACAAACAAACAAACAAACAAACAAATAAATTGAAGTCATAGGTAAAGAAACCACTTTGTTCTTTTGTTTTTCTCAGATAAAGTATACAAGGAGATACAAAATATTTGTTCCTCGGGCTTAATTTGCTATCGGGATCGAAAGAAACTGCCCTATACCAATGCTGTGATTCATGAGATCCAGCGGATCTATTATGTCTTAAGTTTTGGTATTGCCAGAAGATGCAGGAAGGATATGAACATGCTTGGTTTTTACATTCCAAAGGTACACATCATTTATACCATTGCAGTCCTGTATTGAACGGAGCTCTTTTAGATATATTTTTTGATATTTAATAATATAATAATAATGCTCATAGATGCTTAGATCTATCCTTTAGATACTTAGGAATTTCTGATCTGGCACAGAATCTGAAAGGTGAGATATTCTTTTCCTTCTCTTCCCAAAGATCTGAGGAACAAGAAACTATAGAGTGCTATATATAAGTCATCATCAATTTGTATTGTTATTTGGGATGAAAGTTTAGACCCCACAAACCAATGTTGGAGATATCACATAATGCAGAGAAGTAAAATTTCAAAATATGTTGTGGGAACTAACATTTCAGTACGCTGTTCCAAAAAGAAACATTGGATTCCAAAGTTGAAGAGAAGTTACGGATGCAAATAAATGCCATACGCTGATGTAAAGTTACAGTATTTTTCGGAGTATAAGACACACTTCCCCCCCCCTAAAAGAGGTTGAAAATTTGGGTGCGTCTTATACACCGAATGTAGCTCCGCCCACCCACCGAAAATGGAGGCGGCAATTGGCTATGGCATTCCTTGCAGCCTGAAACAGCTGATCGTCGGGAGGCCGATCCAACAGACAATTAGCTGCTTGTGCTAATCAGGCTGTGCTGAAGCTGAAACGGGCTGTTTGCTGCAAGGAGGCAAATTGCTGGGAGGCAGAGGCAGATATTTTTTTTCTTGTGCTAATCAGGCTGTGCTGAAGCTGAAAGTGAAACTGAAACAGGCTGTTTGCTGTTTGCTGCAAGGAGGCAAATTGCTGGGAGGCAGAGGCAGATTTTTTTTTCTTGTTTTCCTCCCCAAAAAAGGTAGGTGCGTCTTATAGTCCGGAGCGTCTTATACTCCGAAAAATACGGTGTTTAAATAAGATTGATAGATTCTCTTCAACATTTGACAATTTCAGAATCTTATACCCATTTTCAAAACAACATTCTGATTTTCCATCTCTTATGACATGCCCATTTTTCACATGACTGTTGCAGCCTCCCCATGGTCACATGATCAAAATTCGGATGCTTGGCAACTGGTTTGTATTTACGACGGTTGCAGTGTCCTGAGGGTCACGTGATCCCCTTTTGCGACCTGACAAACAAAGTCAATGGGGAAGCCAGATTCACTTTACAACCCTGTTACTAACTTTAACAACGGCAGGGATTCATTTAACAACTGTGGCCAGAAAGGTTGTAAAACGGGGCAAAACACACGTAACAACTGTCTCGCTTAGGGACAGAAATTTTGGGCTCAATTGTGGTTGTAAGTCAAGGACTGCCTGTACACATTGGCTAATAATTCTCTTGTGAGCAGAACACCTAAGCTTGTAAGCATTTTCAATGTGTCCATGGCTATGCCAACCTGGTATTTGAAGAGACTTGAGAATGCTTACAGTGGTCTGCATTAGTTTCATGCGTACTTGATCCTGGAATCAGAAATGTTGGAAGATGGAAACGCTGGTTGTCAGGAAGCAATCTAACTATTATTGTATTGTTTTTTCTTGGTCAATAAAATAATATCGCCGTGACAATTTGACGGGGATGTTGGCTGTCGCAAACACTGTAATTTCAGTCATATCCCCGAAACACATTCTGGTTAAGAATAGAATAGCGGCATGTTTGACTTAGAAGCATTCTGATTGAGTTGTTTTTTCCTTACAGGGGTCTATAATTGTACCCGATCTCCGTTCAGTTCTTCTGGATCCCATGCAGTGGGAGACCCCTGAAAAATTCAACCCCAATCATTTTTTGGACAAAGATGGAAATTTTGTGGCGAGGGAAGAATTTCTTCCTTTTGGAGCAGGTAAATGTATTTTATGCTCTAACTATAACTCCTGGAAGTAACATAAATAACATCTTGCTGTTTCAAAGCTACCCTTGGTGGCAGAGGTGGGTTGCTACCAGTTCGGACCGGTTCACCCGAACCGGTAGCGACTCGCTGGTGACGTCACAATGATGTCACTGATCCGGTTCGGTCGGTGCCGGTCCGTGGGCGCCGCCATCTTTTTTTTTGAATTTTTTTTGAATTTTTTTTTGAATTTTTTAAATTTATTTTTTCTTCTGCGTATGCGCAGAAGCCGAGTTTCCGACACTGCGCATGCGTCACCATCTTGTTTTTGGCTTTTTAAATTTTTTTTTTACTGCGCATGCGCGTGCCCCTGAGGCGCGCCCACGTGGCGCGGGAGGAAGTGAACCGGCAACGAGGTAAGTCAGAACACACCCCTGCTTGGTGGCCATCGGGCAGCCTCTGAGCCCTGTCTTTATGGCTCTAGAAGCAACATGTTGCCACATGTTTCTTAAGATCAAACATCTTACTACAGTTGGCCCTGGATTTATAACTATTTGTTTAGTGACTGTTCGAAGTGACAACATCACTGAAAAAAAGTGACTTATGACCGATATTCACACTTAACAACCCCAGCATCCCCGTGGTCATGTGCTCAAAATTCAAGTGCTTGGCTACTGGCATATATTTATGACGGTTGCGGGGTCTGAGAGTCATATGATCACCATGCGTAACCTTCCCAGCTGCCTTCTGACAAGCAAAATCAATGGGGAAGCCAGATTGACTTAACAACTGCAAGATTCACTTAACAACTGCAGTGATTCGCTTAACAACTGTGGCAAAACAGTCATGAAATGGGGCACAGGTCCCTTAACTGTCTTGCTTAGCAATGCAAATTTTGAACTCAATTGTGGACATAAGTCGGGGAGTATCTGCATTGATAGAGGCAACTACTCAGAACAATATATCAGTTAAAAGTCTATAGAGATTCTCAGTCATCCAGGTCATGGTTGTTCCAAAGGTGCTTTTTCAGGAGGCAACTGGACTTTTTTCTTTTTTTCTTTTGAAGACGTTTCACTTCTCATCCAAGAAGCTTCTTCAGCTCTGACTGGATGGTGGGTAATGGAAGGATTTATACTCCTTGCAGACAGCTGGCCATTTGCATCCTTTTAGAGAGTCGTTGAGGCCACTTGGAGGTTTATCTGTGTCCTCAGGGTCACCTGAATAGTGCAAATGGTTCCTGTAGTCTGCAATTTTTCTGGAAATCCGTTCATACTCCCACACCATTCAAAGGGCATTCATCCCAAATTGCATAGCTAAAAGTCCATTAGCACTACTCAGGTGACCCTGAGGACACAGATAAACCTCCAAGTGTTTCAAGGACCCTCTAAAAGGATGCAAATGACCAGCTGTCTGTACGGAGTATAAATCATTCCATTCCCCACTATCCTGTCAGAGCTGAAGAAGCTTGTTGGAGGAGAAGCGAAACGTCTTCAGAGAGAAAAAAAACAAGAAAGTCCAGTTGCGTCCTGAAAAAAAGCACCTTTGGGACAATATATCGGTTAATTTCTTACTTGCTGCTGTCCTCTGTTTCGTCTTCACAGGGGCGCGTATATGTTTGGGAGAGCAGATGGCAAGAATGGAGATTTTCCTTGTCTTCACCAACCTGCTGAGGAACTTCCGGTTTCAGCTGCCTAAAGGAGTTAAAGAATTCAGACAAGAACCTATAAGTGGACTTACAGTGCACCCCCATTCTTATAAAGTCTGTGCTATTCCCCGCCACAATTCTTTTTGAAAATATCCAAATCATGATAGTTGCTTATTTATTACTGTGAAATTCTAAATCTCTGATTGGTCTTAGAACGGATCGGTTAACGGTGTTAATATGGCACAGCTGACTACAACATCCTTCCATTCCCTCTAAGCTCCAGGCACCGGAGTCAGGAATATCCTGATTAGTCATTCCCAGAATCGTTGTGCAGAAGATGGGAGACTGGCATCTCCCTTCTTGTGTCTTGATGCTCTCCTTTGGAGCAAAAAATAATTGGAAAAAAGGTCCCCACCCAGAGTAGTATGATGGGGTTGAGATGACCACTGGCAGAGTTGGAGAGGCTGTACCCAATCTCCACCCATTCCAGGCCTGTTTTGACCTCCCACGTGGCTGCTACAAGATGACAATGGAAACGGCCACAAAGATAGAGCTCCTAGAGATACCCTTTGGGGAATTGTCTATGGCAGGCCTGTCAAACTGGCGGCCGGTGGGCCGGATCCGTCACGTGCAGGCCACGCCCACCCCAGCTCCGCAAAGGCAAAAAATGTTGTGATACATCATGATACGTCATGATACGTCACGTGACACAATCGAGTTTGACACCCGTGGTCTATGGAGATTCTCAGTCATCCAGGTCATGGGTGTCCTAAAGGTGCTTTTTCGAAAGGCAATTGGACTTCCCCCCCCCCCGAAGACGTTTCGCTTCTCATCTTCAGTTCTGACTGAATGGTGCAGGGTGGAAGGATTTATATGATTTGCAGTCATCTGGTCGTTAGCCCTCTTTCTGAGAGTCACTGAGCTCATTTGGAGGTTCATCTGTGCCTGAACAGTGCCGATGGATGCACAAAGAAAGTCCAGTCGCCTTTTGGAAAAGCCAAAAACCTTTGGGACCTTTGGGAAATCGTTCTCGCCAGAGATAGGGGAACGCTTCATCTTGCTTGGATGATATGACTAACCGGGGAGAGTTAGTCCAATCCCCTAAAGTCTCATTGGTTCTGCAGAGCTAAATGTAACCCCATCAGAGTTAATGAGCTGGGTCAATTGATCTAATTTTTGCATGCCCGCCATCTTCCCTTGGCCAGTTGGCCATGATGTGCAAACAGGGCTGTATTTACAGTTCAAATAAATCAGTGTCACTCAGAGTGTTTCCAGAGGACCAGATACACAGCTGAGTCAACAGGACTGCCTTCCAATCAGGGCTTAATTGCTGACCATTCTACTCTCCCAGCCTATGTCCATGCTGAGACCACTTATTTGGTCACCGGGTGCCTCAGGAAGGGATGTCACAGTCCTGTTTGTCATTTTATAATCACGATTGTGATTGTTTTTAAGCTAATTTTCTTCAGGTGAAGAAGATACTATCTCATTTTTGAATTTGAGAGAGAATTTTGAAATGTAGCCTTATAATCTCGGCATATGAGCCAGAGGTGGGATTCACATAATCTCCCTACCGGTTCGCCCAGCACAGACAATGTGAGAGCGTGCGCTCTCTCGCTTTGGTCGCGCGTGCGCCCTCCGTGCATGCGCGTGGCCTTCTGCGCATGTGCTTTGCTTGTGCGCGCAGTTTGCATGCATGCGTGCAGCTTGAAAACATGGCTAAATAGGACGGCATAGTGCCGGGGCAGGGGGGCGGGTGGGCGGGCCCACCCGCAAGTCACTACTACCAGTTTGCCCGAACTGGTCCGAACCGGCTGAATACCACCTCTGATATGAGCCGCGGTGGTTAAAATCTAGCATTGCAGGCTAACTCAGCCGACTGCCAGCAGTTCAATCCTGACCGGCTCAAGGTTGACTCAGCCTTCCATCCTTCCGAGGTCGGTAAAAATGAGGAGCCAGATTGTTGGGGGAAAATATGCTAATTCTGTAAACCACTTAGAGAGGGCTGTAAAAGCACTGTGAAGTGATATATACCGTGTTTCCCCGAAAATAAGACGGGGCTTATATTTTTTTGACCCCCGAAATATGGCCTTGGCCTTATTATCGGGGGGGGGCTTATTATTTTTGGGGTACAGGAGGCAGGGCGGGCTGCGAGACACGCGTCTTACTGGAGTCTGGCAGCTCCGTGGCATCTCTCGGCCGGTCTGTTTAGTTCCAGTTCCAGCCATCACCATAGAGCGGGAAGCGCACTCACAGAGTGGCCGCTGCCCTGCTTGGGTTTGGAAGCCACAGAGGCGGAGTTTGGGGGAGAGAAAGGAAGAAAGACTTCTGCTGCTTCTGCTTTTGGCTGCACGCAAGGAAAGCAGCAGAAGTCTTTCTTTCTCTCACCCAAACTCCGGCTCTGCGGCTTCCAAACCCCAGCCAGGGCAGCGGCCGCTCTGTGAGTGCGCTTCCCGCTCTATGGTGATGGTCATTGGAGGCCTCCCCTTCCTCCCTGCTCCTCTCCGCTCCCCGCGGTCCCCCCACCTGAGCGCTGACTGACCAGAGTGCCTGCCGACATGCCCGGTAAGCCCCTCCGCCTTGGGAGTCACCAGACGGGACGGCGATTGAGCCGGACTCTTCCTGGGGAGGGGAGCCTCGCAGGACCCTTGCTTGCACTCCCTTCCTCCCGCAGCCCCGCTTACTCTTCCCAGGCGCTTGGCAGGGAGACACCGGGCAGCCACGCCGAGGGCAGCCCCGACAGACACAGCTCGGCTGGCCCGGCCACGGCCAGTGCTCCCTGCCCGCAGCTGACCTTGGCCTGCAGGGGGCCGGCCGGGGCTTCCGTAGGCTGCGGCGGTGAGGGCAGCAGCAACACCCACAGTGCCTCAGCCATGCCCACAGAGCAGAAGCAGCTGGTGACCAAACCTCTTGGGCGGGGGGGGGAGAGTGCACGTAAGACACAGCGCCAGGACAAGGAAACTTTTGTCTGCATGCAAG
>QLTV01001124.1:183655-196851 GCA_003457575.1 Thermophis baileyi
TATATATGGAGGAAGTTGGAAAATGGTTGCTTGCTTTGTTCCTGACTGGGATAATGTTGTATTTCCTGAAACAACTGTGGTCCCGCAGAAATTATCCTCCTGGGCCCTTTCCACTTCCTCTTATTGGAGTCGCATGGCAGACGGGAATCCGAGTAACTCCGACACTCTTAATCAAGGTACTGTCTCTCCAAACCTATGATTTAAATCATGATGTTATTTAGCAAAGAGAATATTATTTTCCTGCCAGGTCAATAAAATTTTCTGGAAGGTAGTGATGGAAATTGGCTTAGCAGAAATGCCTCCTATTTCATTCTCTAGATAATGAGCCAATATGATCAAAATAGCTCTGTATCTTTTCAACATGATTTAATCATGATTATCTTCCCACCGGTATATAATGACTCTTCTGCTACTCTGTCTGTCTAGCAATAATCACTATTTTTTTTATAGAACAACAAAACGACTGGCAGCATATTTTGCTATGATTAACATGTATATTCAAATGGAAGTAAGTTGTGTGTAAACATGTGTAAACTTATCTTGTTCAATTTTATCCTGCCATTTTTATTTTATAGTTTAATAATTTCACATGTTGGTTTTCTGTTTTTCTGTTGGTTAGCTAAGCAGAGTTATTTGATTAAGATTGGTGTCCATATAAATTCAGAAGAATAATAGTAAGATTAATAATCTATCACCTCTCAATGAATGAATGAATGAATGAATGAATGAATGAATGAATGAATGAAATACTATTAAAGTATTAAAGGCAAGATAGCACTATTTAAGGTTGTGCTTTTCACACTGTTTACTAATCCTTTAACCATAACTAGAACAGCATTACATGATGTTGCATTCAGATTAAAAGAGATTATAAAGCACTCCAAGGTGTTTTATTTTTCTGTGACTTAATTCTTCATATGGCCCTCACTATTCCAGTATTTCTCTCAGAAATTACAGAAATAAATTTTGCATTATCCTTTAGTTGTGGACCAATGCAAAGAATCTTTCTGAAGGAACTGATTTTTTTTTAGTTTTCTTTAGTTCTTTATTATGTACAAGAAATAAGTAGATAAAAATCAAATAGAGAATACAAAATACAAGTGGATAAATAGCAAATCTGAAATTTCATGATATTAATATATCCAGATTCCTTATCAGAAGTGTATAGCATTTTTACACCCTTTTGCTAGTGAAAAGGCAGTATCCCTGTTGGATTTTAAACAAAAATTATATTTGGTTAACATTATTCAAATTTTAAAACCAGAAATAGTAAACAATTCTACCAATTCTATTCATTATACAGTGTTAAAATATAAGCTTTAAAAGCAAATTTGGGGTATGACACAATTCCATGCTTAATATTATGAAGGTTTTCATCCAAACTTAAATTCTGAGTAGGATTTACTTTTAAATTCAAAGTTAGAATTAATAGAATAACAGAGTTGGAAGGGAACTTGGAGGTCTTCTAGTCCAACCCTCTGCTCAGGCAAGAAAGCCTATACCATTTCAGACAAATGGTTGTCCAATCTCATCTTAAAAACTTCCATTGTTGGAGCATTAACAACTTCTGGAGGCAAGTTGTCCCACTGATTAATTGTTCTAATTGTCAGGAAATTTCTCATTAGTTGTAGGATGCTTCTCTCCTTCATTAGTTTCCATCAAGTTATGTAGACATTGGGCAGGGGTGGGTTCTAACTTACCTCGCTGCCGGTTCGCTTCCTCCCGCGCCGCTTGGCCGTGCCTCATGGGTGCGTGCACGCTTTGCGCGCATGCACATGCACAGTGCCAAAATATACCCCCCCCAAAAAAGCCAAAAACAAGATGGCTACGCATGCGCAGTGCCGGAAACTCGGCTTCTGCGCATGCGCAGAAAAAAAATAAAAATAAAATTCAAAATCCCCCCCCCCAAAAAAAGATGGTGGCGCCCACGGACCGGCACCGTCCGAACCAGATTCGTGACATCACCGTGATGTCACCAGCAGGTCGCTACCGGTTTGGGTGAACTGGTCCGAACCGGGAGGAACCCACCTCTGACATTGGGGCATACACCTTCAATTTGGTTAGCTATTTTTCTAAAAAGGGTATCAGAGGTCTTTTCCAATAAAAGGAATGTAAAACCCTTGCTTACTTTAACATATGCAGTGATAATTCAACCTATTGGCAAAATTTAATAAAAACATTTCAGATTGCAATCGGATGGCATCATCAGGCTAGGAACATCAACTGTGCAGGGAAGGTGTAATTTGCTGGTTGTTTATCTATGGCAGCTTGTCCTGCCTGTCTTGATTTCTTCTTTAATAATTTCTTGATTAGGGCATTGTTTCTTCCCTGATGGTTTATCTGGTGCTATTTACTGCAAGTAAACATTCAGGCATAAGGAAACAATAGGGTGCCATTATAGGTAGTCTCGATTACATTCATTTAGTGACTGTTCAATAGCCGATTGACTGACGGCTATTTGTCCTGTGCAGCCAAAGTCCCAGGTCAAACAGTGTCTGGGCGAATGGGCAGGGATGAAGGGTGAGAGGTGGAGGGTCAGGGGCCCATTGGCCATGGAGAATGGCCGGGGGAGGGCCAGCGGAGGAGGAAAGCTGTAAATAGGCTGAGGCGGGTGCCTGGGGGTGAAGGAGGCAGGGCCAAGGGTCCATGCCTAACCGTCCTAGACCCTCTCCCTGAACCCACCAGTCGGAATTCTTTAACTGACAGGGTCCATAACCTACCGTCCCTGATCAGGTAGGACAGGCCGATGTAATGGAGAAAACACGGTTCCGCAGGTAACCTGGCCTCCTGCTATGTAGGCATTTTGCACACCTCTGATCCAGGGGTGGGTTCTAACTTACCTCACTGCCGGTTCGCTTCCTCCCACACCACGTGGCCGCGCCTCGTGGGTGCGCGCGCATGCACAGTAAAAATAATAAATAAATAAATAAAAACAACGCCAAAAACAAGATGGCAACACATGCGCAGTGCCGGAAACTTGGCTTCTGTGCATGTGCAGAAGAAAAAAAAATTAAAAAAAAGATTAAAAAAAATAAAAAAAAAATCAAAAAAAGATGGCGGCACCCACGGACCGGCACCGACCGAACCGGATCGGTGACATCATCGTGACATCCCCAGCAGGTCGCTACCGGTTCGGGAGAACCGGTCCGAACCGGGAGGAACCCACCTGTGCTCTGATCAGATTCTGCAGCTCTGGAAAAGACTTCATTTGTATCGTGATTTGTAATCGGCAACCAAGACTGAATGTAATATTTTCATTTTCTGTTTGGATTTCAAACGGCAGCTGGCTAAGCGATATGGAAACATCTACACAATATGGTCGGGACACATGGCGATAGTGGTCTTCTCTGGATTTCAGGCAGTCAAAGAAGCCCTCATTCAAACTGAAGACTTTGCCGAGCGACAAATGACTCCTTTTTTTAAAGAGGCCTTTAAAAACAAGGGTAGGTTTTCATGAAGGTTAAGGGGTAATTTTTCTGGTAAAATAGAGAATTCTCTTCTCTCTCCTCTGTTTTCTCTGTTCAATATAACGCATGAGATTCAATAGAATGCATGAGATTTCAGGACAGATCCAAGTCTTTTTCTGGAAGTCTCACATGTACCATTGGAACAGGCAGAAGCTGATTTGGCATCACTGGTCCTGTTGTTGTTGTTTTTTTTTTTTGCTGAAAAAAAGGGGATCTCCAAGATGGCCAAGTAGAATTTGCATGAGAACACACTTCATCTAAGCCCGGGGAATTCTGGGAGTTGAAGTTCACAAGTCTTGAAGTTGCCAAGGTTGCAGCAGACCCCTGATCTAAGCTACCTAACGATATTTTACTGATAATTTTTATGAGCATAATTCCTCACTGATTTCTGATGGCTTCAGGTATTATATTTTCAAACGGTCAAAACTGGAAGCAACAAAGACGGTTTGGTCTAATTACTATGCGAAAACTTGGACTTGGGAAGAAAGGCATGGAGAATCGAATAGAAGAGGAGGCTCATCGCTTGGTTAAAATCTTTGCGCGTGCAAAAGGTATGTTGTCTACAATCTCTATATGTCTTGGAATGATATATCTAGTGTTTCATTAATACAGAATGCAGAATACAGAATAATAGAGTTGGAAGGGACCTTAGAGGTCTTCTAGTCCAATCCCCCTGTTCAAGCAGGAGAACCTATACCACTTCAGACAAGTGGCTGTCCAGTCTCTTCTTAAAGGCCTCCAGTTTTGGAGCACCCACAACTTTTGAAGGGAAGCTGTTCCACAGATTAATTGTTCTCACTGTCAGGAAATTTCTCCTTAGTTGTAGGTTAGTTTCCATCCATTGCCACAGTGGCACAGTGGTTAGAGTGCAGTACTGCAGGCTACTTCTGCTGCCTGCCAGCTGCCTGCAATCTGGCAGTTCAAATCTCACCAGGCTCAAGGTTGACTCAGACTTCCATCCTTCCGAGGTGGGTAAAATGAGGACCCAGATTGTTGGGGGCAATATGCTGACTCTGTAAAACCGCTTAGAGAGGTCTGTAAAGCACTGTAAAGCGGTATGTAAGTCTAAGTGCTATTGCTATTGCTATTCTTGTCCTGCCTTCAGGTGCCTTGGAGAGTAGGTTGATCCCCTACGATGAACGGTTGCAAGTACTTGGCATGGCTAGTCTAGTGAAGAGAAGGACCAGGGGAGACATGATAGCAGTGTTCCAATACTTGAGGGGCTGCCACAGAGAGGAGGGGGTCAGGCTATTTTCCAAGGCACTTGAAGGCCAGGCAAGGAATAATGGATGGAAACTGATCAAGGAGAGATTCCAGCTAGAAATAAGGAGAAATTTTCTGACAGTGAGAACAATCAACCAATGGAACAAAAGTTGCCTTCAGAAGTTGTGGGAGCTTCATCACTGGAAGCTTTCAAGAAGAAAGTGGACTACCATCTGTCAGAAATGGTGTAGGGTCTCCTGCTTGGGCGGGGGGTTGGACTAGATGACCTACAAGGTCTCTTCCAACTCTGTTAATTTGTTAACGTTAGGCCCTCTTCTTTGTGTCAGCCCCTTAGATATCGAAACACTGCTATCATGTCACCCCTTGTCCTTCTTTTCATTAGACTAGACATAACCAATTCCTGCAACTATTTTTCATATATTTTAACCTCCAGTCCCCTAATCATCTTTGTTGCTCTTCTTTGCATTCTTTCCAGAGTCTCAACATCTTTTTTTTTTATATTGAGATTTTATATCAAGGCTTTTATATCAAGGTTGATCCTTTCCATGTTCCTACTGACCACATGAACTGTGTCCCAACTGAATGCAAGGCCTATAACAGGGGAATCTCTTATTCTACCAGAGCAAGACAGAGTCATCAATTTCACTGTATCAGTCCCTATTTTGATAGCCTAACCGCCCAAGAGTTTCTGTCCCATGGCCCATTTCTTCTACCCTTTCGGCGAGGGAGTCTTCTGCAGGGCCTACTACTAACCGAATGGTTAAAAATAAATGTTGCTTGATGGATTCCCAACTACAGGTAGTCCTTGACTTACAACAATTTGTTTAGCAATTATTCAAAGTTATAATGGCACTGAAAAAAGTGACTTACAACCAGTCTTCACACTTACAACTGTCACGACCTGCCTATGGTCACGTGATCAAAATTGGGATGCTTGGCAACCGGTATGTATTTATGATGGTTGCAGTGTCCCAAGGTCATGTGATCATCATTTGTGACCTTCCCAGCTGGCTTCTGACAAGCAAAATTAATGGGGGAAGCTGGATTCACTTAATGACTTCCTGGTTCACTTAACAACTGCAGTGATTTGTTTAACAACTGTGGCAAAATCAGGTGTGAGTCACTTAACAAAAGCCTTGCTTAACAACGGGAATTCTGATCGCCACTGTGTACAATTGTGTACATGTACTACCTCCTGCCTTTTGTCCTGAAATCCCACTGACAATATAAATAATTAAAGTACAATAATAGCAGTCTGATGGTGATTTTTATTTATTTATTTCCAGAACAGCCACTAGATCCTTCGTTGCCTGTCACTACTGCAATCTCCAATTTGATATGCATTATGGTTTTTGGATATAGATTTTCTGCCAAAGATGAAAAATTCCAGAAAATGTTAATAAACTTGAATTACTATATGAAATTCGGAGGCAGCTTTGTTTACCTGGTGAGTTGTCTCCTTCCGGTTTACTGAGTCAGACAAATCTTCTAGAGACCCCGACTCCATCCTCCATCATCTTGCTGATCGTTTTGATTATAGAGATTCATTTATCAATGTAAGCAAAAGAATTTTTAAAAGAGTTTTAGCAGTGGAGGGAAACTACATGGTGTCACGAAGACAGCTGTTTCAAGGACTCGCTGAGCCCTCCGTAAATACCTCTTCAGATCTCATCAGTTTCCTGACAGGTTAGCACAATTAATCAGTGTGATGGCTTGTCTTCAAAAATTGGGGTCTATGGCCAACTTGCCACAGCCAGCTTGCTGTGGCTAACTTGTCATGGCCAACTCACCACGGGATAACTTGCTGCAGGACAAGAGTTACACTAGTATCAAAGAAATGGAATGGAATCATTAAAGAAAGGGTGCAAAAGGAGGGACAGAATGAAATGCGAATGACAAAAATGAAAACAATTTAAAATTTATTTTAAATAATGAAATTGAATTGTTAAATTGTCCTCCGGAGAGTTGGCCATGGTGAGTTGTCCCAATGCAAGTTGGCCATGGTGAGTTGGCTGTGGCAAGTTGTCCCATTCTGCAGAAATTGTGGGTGCTCCATCACTGGAGGTTTTTAAGAAGAGATTGGAAAATCATTTGAAGTGGTATAAGTCTCCTGCTTGAGCAGGGGGTTGGACTAGAACAGGGGTCTCCAACCTTGGCAACTTTAAGCCTGGAGGACTTCAACTCCCAGAATTCCCCAGCCAGCTATTGCTATTGGGGCTGGCTGGGGAAATCTGGGAGTTGAAGTCCTCCAGGCTTAAAGTTGTCAAGGTTGGAGACCCCTGGACTAGAAGACCTCCAAGGTCCCTTCCAAATCTGTTATTCTGTTTTTCAAGAACTTACCTGAATGAGAAAGAAGATGAATCAGCAAAATATTTCCAGAAAGATCATGCCTTGTTTTTTTTTTTTTTGGTGTGTGTGTGTCACCATAGCTTACCCATCTATCATATTTTTAATCATTCAAGTTTATTGTTTAGTCTTTGAATACAATCCTATAAAGTGAAAGTTATAGTTCTCTAATGTGGATTCGAAATATGAGTGTGACGTCCCAGGCAAAAGATGTAAAAGATGAACTGGCCAAATTTGTTAAAAAAATTATCTCTGATCTGGATAACAGAATAACAGAGTTGGGAGGGACTTTGGATGTCTTCTAGTCCAACTCCCTGCTCAAGCAGAAGACCCTATACCCGTGATGGCGAACCTATGGCACGCGTGCCAGAGGTGACACGCAGAGCCCTCTCTTGCTGGCACGCGCACCATCGCCCCAGGTCAGATCTCCGTGGCGTTTCTTTTGTGAGCTTCTGTTTCCCTGCAAACGACGAAACAGAAGCTCACGAAAGAAAAAAGATCTTACCTCTTGCCGCGCTGCCGGTGTTAGGATGCCCCGCCTCCCGCCGGCCAGCTGGTCTTCAGGTCTCTGCTGCGCATGCGCGCATGTCCGTGCATGTGCACATTCTTGCATGTCTGCACATGCATACGCATGTCCCCGCATGTGCAGGTTCGTGCATGCCCGCACCCGCGCGTGCATCTTTCAGTTTGGGCATGCGCGCGCACGCAGTTTGGGCACTTGGTGTCTAAAAGGTTCGCCATCACTACCCTATACCATTCCAGACAAATGATTGTCCAGTCTCTTCTTAAAAATCTCCAGTATTGGAGCACCTACAACTTCTGGAGGCAAGTCATTCCACTGATTAATTGTTCCGCCTGTCAGGAAATTTCTCTTTAGTTCTAGGTTGTTTCTCTCCTTGATTAGTTTCCATCCGTTGCTTCTTGTCCTGCCCTCAGATGCTTTGGAGAATAGCTTGACTCCCTCTTCTTTGTGGCGGCCCTTTAGATCTTGGAGCACTTCTATCATTCGATTCTGCCTGCTGGCATCCAGAAGCCGTTTACCAAATATATACAAACTACATAGCCTGCAGAATTATGAATCATTCAGACAATATTATCAAAGCGCTAAACTCAAGTAATTGGCTGATGACGTCGTTGTGATAGGAGGGTTTTTTCTTTTTCTCTTTTTCTTTTTTTGCATCTTTTCCTTTAGCTGTATGAGTTGTTTCCACGGTTGATGAAATACCTTCCAGGACGTCATCAGAGAGTGTTCCGTGCTTTAAACGATGTCACCTCGTTTGCCAAGGAAGAAGCAGAGAAGCACAGGGAACTCCAATCACTGCACGACCCACAAGACTTCATTGATTACTACCTTCTTCAGATGGAGAAAGTAAGTGTCTTCCTGGAAATAAATTTTTGTGGATCCCCAGAACTCAAAATTGCATCCTACTTTGCTAAGGCCAACATACTGAGCCGTCTTATTTATTCATTTATTGAATTTATATTGCCGCCCATTCGCCCATGGCGACTCAAGGCGGCTTACAGAATATAAGCCCTGCATGGCTCAGGGCCAGGTTATCTTCGAGACCGTCTTCTGCCGCATAGCTCCCAGCGACCAGTGAGATCCCACAGGGTTGGTCTCCTTCAGGTCCCGTCAGCTAAACAGTGCCAGCTGGCGGGCCCGCGGGGGAGGGCCTTCTCTGTGGCTGCCCCAGCTCTCCGGAACCAGTTACCTCCTGAGATCCGGACTACCCCCACCCTATTGGCCTTCTGGAAAGCTGTGAAGACCTGGCTGTTCCGGCAGGCCTGGGGCCGCTGATCTCAATGTTACAATCTGTGAGATCCGGCCACGAATGGTGTGTATGGCTTTTTAAATCGTATTTTTTAATATTTATATTGTTTTAATGTTTTTATACTTCTGTTGTAAGCCGCCCAGAGTCCCTTGGGAGTTGGGCGGCATAAAAATGCAACAAAATAAATAAATAAATAAATATACATTTTCCATAGAACTGAAGGCCCTACAGGTAGTCCTTAACTTACAACTAGTCTCTTAATAACCATTCAAAGTTATAATGAACCCCCCAAAAGCTACTTACGGCCCAGTTTTGAAGTTCCGACATTACCCTCGCTTCCCTGTGGTCACATCACTACATTTTGGGGGCTTGGCAACTGGGCTGCATTTATGGCTGTTTGCAGCAAGCCATAATCATGTCACTACGATTTACGTTTTTGCCAGAAACCGGTATTTACTTCCAGTTTCCGGCAAAATCCACCCCACAGTGAACAATAGGTTCACTTAACAACCACTGCATTCACTTAACAACTGCATTTGTTTAGTGACTGCCACAAAAAAGGTCATAAAATCAAGGTCCCTCAGATAACCTGGTCTCAAGCCATGAAGGGCTTTAAAGGTGACAACCAGCACCTTGAATTGCACCCAGAAGCAAATCAGCAATCAATGCAGCTCTTCGTGGGAGAGGTGATACATGTGCACACCGGGGTCTGCACAAAACCATGCGGGCCGCTGCATTTTGCACCAACTGGAGCTTCCGGATGCTCTTCGAGGGCAGCCCCATATAGACCGTGTTGCAATAGTCAAGATGGGAAGTGACTAGGGCATGAGTGACTGTGAGTGTCTTGCTGCATTGTTCGCATGTGCAGGTACTCCTTGGCTTAACAACAATTTGCTTAGTGACCATTCGAAGTTACAGTGACACTGAAAAAAAAGTGACTTATGATCATTTTTCACCCTTCAACTGTTGCAACATCCCCATGGTCACGTGATCAAAATTCAGATGCTTGGCAACTGACTCGTATTTATGACGGTTGCAGTGTCCTGGGGCCATGTAATATTGCGACCTTCTGATAAGCAAAGTAAATGGGGAAACCATAGTTCATGTCACTAACTTAACAACTGCTAGTGATTCACTTAACAACTGTGGCAAGAAAGGTCATACAACAGGGCAAAACTCACTTAACAACTGTCTCGCTTAGCAACATAAATTTGGAGCTCAATTGTGGTCGTAAGTCGAGGACTCCCTGTACATTCCTTCCTACACCTCCTGTTGCTTGAAGCAGATTGCCAGAAACCTGCAGGCCTGTGTTTATTAATTAAGTATACATTTTGTCTGCAAATATCAATTATCTGAGAAATCAGATGAAAGGGGTGCAATTAAAAAAGGACCTCTGCAGTGCAGTAATCGGTTTCACTTACCTTTACTACTGGTTTGGAGATGTGCACGTGCATGCTTCTGTGCATGCACAGATCATCCGTGATGATGTCAGGACGGGTGGGCGGAGCCTCTCGCCACAACCGCTACCAGTTCGCCCAAATCGGGGCGAACCGGTAGCAACCCACCACTGCTGCAGTGACAGCAGGAAATTTCATTTATTTATTTATTCAATTTATATGCCACCTGTCTCGCCTAGAGGTGGCTCTTGTGGCCTACAATCCATGAAGCGCTACTATGAAACATTAAAACAATAAATACCGGTAGTAGCAAAGCTAAATTTGGTTTAAAATTGTCAAAACTGGGAAGGAAGGGTGCAAGATACACACAGAGGGAGGGAGGAGGGTGTGTGTCTTATTTTAGTCCATTATCCACCTTCAGAATGACATGCCTTACCAGTTGACAGAGCCTGGTCTTCGGGCTCTTTTTGAAGCTCATGTTTAAACGCATCCGATAATATTTGCATTTAGATGGCTCCCAATCACTTTCCCCTGTGTAATAGAATGAAAAGGTCTAGGTCAGTGATGGCGAACCTTTTTTGGTTCGCGTGCCAAACTTCTGGTTTGCCCGTTGGACCGTTTTTTGCACTCTGGGGCTTCAGGAAGCTTCCCTGAAGCCTCCGGAGTGCAAAAAACAGCCCACCGGCAAACCGGAAGTGCGTTTTTCCAAACTTCCGGTTTTCCCGTCGGGCCGTTTTTCGCATTCCGGTGCTTCAGGAAGCTTCCCTGAAGCCTCCGGAGTGTGAAAAACAGCCCAACGGCAAACCGGAAGGGCGTTTTTCCAAACTTCCGGTTTGCCCGTTGGGCCGTTTTGCGCACTCCGGGGCTTCAGGACGCTTCCCTGAAGCCTCCGGAGGGCAAAACGGCCTTCCCCAAGGCCGAAAATCAGCTGGCCAGCGCGTGCATGCGCACTGGAGCTGACATAGGGCAATGCCTCGCGTGCCCTCTGGTATGGCTCCGCGTGCCACCTGTGGCACGCATGCCATTGGTTCGCCATCACTGGTCTAGGTAGTTTTTTGTAACTTGATGCCTGAAAAATGTGATGGGGATTTTCTAGAACGTGGAGGTCATCAGTTGACCCAGTCTAACGTATTCTGCTCAAGGCTACAAGTATGATCTAATACAGATAGTCCTCGACTTACAGCTATTTGTTTAGTGACTGTTCGCAGTTACAATGGCACTGAAAAAAGTGACATGACCTTCCCCCCCTGCATACAACCATTGCAGCCTCCCCATGGCCACGTGATCAACATTCAGATGCTTGACAACTGATTCATATTTATGACGGTTGCAGTGTCCCGGGGGTCATGTGATCACCTTTTGGGAACTTCTGACAAGCAAAGTCAATGGGAAAACCAGATTCACTTTACAACCGTGTTACTCATTTTAACAACTGCGAAGTCAATGAAGGGGAGCCAGATTTGCTCAACGAGTGCGGGATTCCCTTAACAAGTACAGCGATTTGATTAGCGACCGCGACAAAACAAAGCTTTTAAAGTCGGGTTTTGACTTACTTTACAACCCGCCTTGCTTATCGACGGAAATGCTGGTCCCAATTGTGGTTGTAAGTTGAGGACTGGCTGTTAAAAGAGGTCTTCTACACGAGGAGGACCTTCCTCCAACACAGCGGTAAATGACGAATTGGGATTGTTAAGTTGATTTCATATTTTCTATTATCTACAACAGACCAAAGGTGACCCTGAGTCTGCTTATGATGAAGAGAACCTAGCTCAGTGCATTGTTGATTTTTTTATCGCAGGCACAGAAACCACGGCCACCACCTTACAATGGGCACTGCTACTCATGGTGGCTTACCCGGAGATCCAAGGTGAGACTCCTATATTTACACGGGCACGAAATGCCTCTCTTGATCCTGCTTTTATTTTAGCGATAGGTCCCAAGATTTCCCTGCTTGAACGGATGAGGAATAATGGCTCATCTCTAACAAGCAAGAGGGAATTCAAAACCCGCAAACAATGCTATTTAATGGAACTGAAGGCAAAGTGTAAGGGAGGGTCTAAAGATAGTAAACTTAATTCAATGTCTTTGATATACATTTGACGTGAATATGTATTTCCTCCTGGTTCCCCCCACCCCACGTCAGATTTTTCTCTTGTTCTCGTAACAATTGGGCCACCCCATCTGAGCTGTCAAAATCCAAATCCTTACAGGATGGCCATCGCTGTACTCTTTGCTGCCATCTATCGGTTGTCTGGATTTTGCAGACCAAATATGGCAGCCCTTCGTAAGAGTGAACACACAGAACATGGGTCCTAGAACTGCAAGTCCATGCCAGCTCATGCGTCATGCAATCATGTGACCATGCTTTGTGATTTTTTTTTTGCTGGTTTCCAATGCTTTTTGCAAAAATCACCCATTTGGGGGAAATGGATTTGGGAATTGAAGTCAAGAAACTCCCCAGGGGTAGTCTCAGGGGTGGGTTCCACTTACCTTCCCTACCGGTTCGCAACGCGATGGAAGTGAGCGTTCTTTGCAGGGTCGCGGCGACCAGAGAACCGGTTCGGGGGCGTGGACAGCCAGCCATAGCTGCCGGTTCGGCGAGCGGGTGAAAATTTCCGCCACCGGTATGGGAGAACCGGTCCGAACCAGCAGCAACCCACCACTGGGTAGTCTTAAAGGTGCTTTTTCAAAAGGCAACTAGACTTTCTTTGTTTTTCCGTGAAGATGTTTTGCTTCTCACCTAAGAAGCTTCTTCACTTCCGATTCATCTAAGAAGTTTCTTCAGTCAGAACTGAAGAAACACCTGAAAAAAAGCACCTGAAGGCCAGACAAGGAATAATGGATGGAAACTGGTCAAGGAGAGATTCAACCTGGAAATAAGGAGAAATTTTCTGACAGTGAGAGAAATCAACCAATGGAACAGCTTGCCTTCAGAAGTTGTGGGAGCTTTATCACTGGAAGCTTTCCAGAAGAGACTGGACTGCCAACAG
>QLTV01001124.1:237848-247952 GCA_003457575.1 Thermophis baileyi
CATCGAAATTTTCACCCACTTTTTTGGGGGGGGGGGAAGTGTGTCTTATACTTTGAAAAATACAGTAAATCTGGCTTCCCCGTTGACTTTGTAGAAGAGAATGTATAAAATGTACAACTTTGTTTCTCAGAAGGTCCCAAAGGGTGATCACATGACCCTGGGACGCCGCAACTGTCATAAATATGAGTTGTATGTCAAGGGCTACCTGTATTCATTGGTGTGATCGAATTCATAAAGATAGGCAGATAAAAGATGTGGAGTGACAGAGCTCAGTCTAGACATGGGCCCAGATGTAAGGGTAGATATAGATCAATGGACGGAAATGTGTATAAGAGAGAATAAAAAAAGGGAGAGAAGGAGGAAATAAGACGGCAGAAGGACAGAGAGGAAGAGAAAAGGAGTTTTCCAGTTCATGATTATCATTGGTCTCCTTCATTTAATCTTCATCAGAGAATCCCAGAGGCGTTTTTTCAAAAGGCAACTGGACTTCCTTGGTTTTGGCTTGAAGATGTTTCGCTTCTCATTCGAGAAGCTTCAGTTCAGAACTGAAGAAACTTCTTAGATGACAAGCGAAACATCTTCAAGCAGGACTGAGAATCTCCGTAGACATTCACCAGAGAATCCATCTGCAGCTTCTGGAAATAAAGCGGGTCTTTTAAAGAAATTCATGGCCTAGTGTGGGTTGGTCCCAGGCATAGTGACATTACTTTGCTTGTGTTTTCTCTGTAGTTACATAAACAGTTCTCATGGCTCATGAAATATTTGCCAGGGCCACAGAAAAATGCCCTGTCTAGCAAGGAGCTGGTGCTTTCCTTTACAAAGAAGGCGATGCAGAAACATAAAGAAGCAAAGGCAACGAAGGAGCCACAAGATTTCATTGATTTCTACTTGTCACAAATGGAGAAAGTAAGTACCAGTTACTTATATATGGCATGATAGCAGTGTTGCAGTATCTGAGGGGCTGCCACAAAGAAGAGGGGGTCAACCTATTTTCCAAAGCACCTGAAGGCAGGACAAGAAGCAATGGATGGAAACTAATCAAGGAGAGAAACAATCTGGAATTGAGGAGAAACTTCCTGACCGTGAGAACAATTAGCCAGTGGAACGGCTTGCCTTCAAAAGTTGTGGGTACTCCATCACTGGAGGCTTTTAAGAAGAGATTGGACAACTATTTGTCTGAAATGGCTTGGGGTCTTCTGCTTGAGCAGGGGGTTGGACTAGAAGACCTCCAAGGTCCCTTCCAACTCTGTCATTCTGTTATTCTTATTTTCTTACTACTGTATATTTTGCAAAAGGGGCTAGTCAAAGGAATCAATGCATTCCTTGGTATACCGAGTTTCTTTAAATGCCAAGAGGTCTTCTGAGCTTCTCCTTATTTTTGGAACTCTTGCTTGTTGCATTTTCCCATATTTCTCTTTGCCATTACAATGGAAGATTATTCAAAAACAAACATGGACTGGAAATACTTGGGAAAAGCATCAAAAGTTGTGGATACCTCTGAAAAACAGGAGTTGTGAATGCCAATGAATGACCAGGAAGTTTAAATAATAGCTGGTTGGTCTTTAAGGATTTTATTTGTGTAGAATCAAAGAGTTGGAAGGGTCTGTTGAGTTACACTCCTTCCTCAGTATGAGAATCCAAATCAGAGCATCTGTAACAGATGGCTGTCCCTTGATGATGAATCATAGAATAATCAACTTACAATAGGAGGTGGTCATTTCTCAAGTTCATTTGGTTCTGGAGTATTTATAAGTGAAGATTAGAGACTGAATGTCAGTGAAGATTCTGGGTTGAAAAAGGCTTTGAAGCTCAATGCTTTTGTCCATTAAAATGATATGGTCTGTTCATCAAAATCTACTATACAACTAGTGATTTGCCATAGGTATATATTTGAGTGGGGATAAAGCAGCTCGTAATTAGTGAAACAGAATGGAATATGGATGAATATGAATAAGAACAAAGATCCTAAATCATTGTAATTGGTGAAGTCTGAGCCGAGATGGCGCAGTGGTTAGAGTGCAGTACTGCAGGCTACTTCAGCTGACTGCTAGCTGCAGCTCGGCGGTTCAAATCTCACCAGGCTCAAGGTTGACTCAGCCTTCCATCCTTCTGAGGTGGGTAAAATGAGGACCCAGATTGTTGGGGGCAATAGGCTGACTCTGTGAACCGCTTAGAGAGGGCTGTAAAAGCACTGTAAAGCGGTATATAAGTCTAAGTGCTATTGCTATTGCTAATGCAAAAATCGTATTTGCCCTTGTAGCTATAGGGGAACTGGGCTTATGCCAACTTTATCTTTTGGGGTGACAGAAAGATAAGTTGTCACCTGGGCACCACCCATAGATGAAGAGCAAATGAAATTCTACTCCACTGCTACATCCTTGATTTCTACTCCTAGTAGAATCGCAATATGTTATTGCTACTTCTTAAAAGTTTTTGAAGGGGCATTCAGATATTGCCCCACAAGGACATAAACACAGGATCAATAGATTTCTGAATGGAACCATGAAGAGAAAGAACTGAGATGTAAGTTCAGAGTCTCCATAAGTCTGCTACCTTGAACATCTTTGCATTTATTCATAAGCAAGGCTTATTATGATGAGAAATAAAGCATTTAATCATGCTGCTTTTTAACACCACACACTTGCCAAAAGTGTTTTTCCCCTTGCCACTACCATATTTCCTAAAATGTGATTGAGTTAACACAGTGCTTGTTAATCTTTGTAAGGTAGTCCAGACAGGAAACACACCTGGAAGAACTAATTCTATTTTATTGTAAGATGGCTTTTACAGAATCCTGAAAAGTTGAAAGTACATTTTTTTCCCTTGCCTTTACAGTCCAGGAAACTAGGGAAGGTCTCTTCTGAGATGTTTGTCATGCCCGCATTTCTTCTCTGGGCTCAGCTGCCTCTTATCTGATTGTTCCCTGATTGTGACTCTTTCCCCTGTCTCCCAAGGTCATTCTCACATACCATTGCAGTGCTCTCTGTCAAGTTCAGGGGAGCTGTAATCATAGGATATCTAAATTATAGGTGCTTCATCCAAGGTTTCTGCCACTAATTGGCTACTGGGCTACGTTGTAACTATGACAAGATAAATTAGGGTTTAATGTTACAGCCCAGGATCAGGGGTGGGCTCCTGGGGGTTTGGCAGGGTTCGGGCGATCCTCTAGCCAAGAATCGTCGGGGTTCGGCGAACCCCCAAATGCCACTCCTGGCTGGCCACGCCCACCCCTTCCCTCCCCTCCCCTCCCCTCCCCTCTCCTCCCAGGAGTCTCCCGTTCATCATTTCAGGTAAGTGCAGGGCCCCGCAGAGGGTCTGGGAGGGCAAAAAACGGGCCTACCGGATGTTCCAGAAGTCTGGAAATGGTCCTGAGGGAAGCAGTTTTTGCCCTCCTGGAGGCTTGAGGAAAGCCTCTGGAGCCTGGGCAGGGTGAAAAATGTCCCCCCCACTGTGGTGCAGGCGACTGACTAGGCCATACCCACCATGGCCACACCCACCCAGCAACGGGGCAGCGAACCCATTGCTAAAGGATCTGAAGCCCACCCCTGCCCAGGATCCATTTTGTAAGATGCGAAGAAGCACTTGGAGGAGAAGAACAAAGCTGGTCAACAGAAGAGGGAAGAATGGAAGAATCTGGATATAATGCTCCTGTCCTCCTCTACGAAATAACCTAGGAACTGAGGGGTCCCTAGCCAAAGATAGTTAAATCACATTGGGCAAGTATGAATAACTACATCCACAGTGCCCTAGATTTGAAAAGAAGAGAGTCAAGAAAAAACTGATAATCAACAAACGACAAGAACCATGCTCTTCCATCAGACCAGTTAGCCCTTAGGCAGGCTGACACATCTGCCAAAGCCAGATGTCTAATCTGCCCTGTAGCCAAAGCAATATGGACTTGAAGGACAGGGAAGAAAAGGTAGGAGTCATATTAGTTTAAAGATGCCAATAAAAATGTGGCCAATTCTCTCATTTTGGTTCACCTCGCTGTATCACTATCACAATGGATGTTGAAGCCCAGAGCAAAAAGTGTGCTGGAACAAGGCGGGGGGGGGGGAGACCCTTCTTTAACACCAGTGCAGTTTTAAAGGCATTCACAAAAATAGGGCATAAATGGGAGGTTATCGGGGAGGTGTAAGATGGGAAGAGTTCTTAAAACAGGATCTAAGAAATATTTTTTTAAACTCACAAAATGTTTGCAAAGATCGCAGTTCCAACAGAAGAGCAAACCTCTATAGCTCAGGGTTGAACTGTGGAGTCTTTGAGTTTGGTTGTTGGCTTGCTGATGTTTCGTGATGTTACCTAGTTGGGTAATGAAATGTCTGCAAAAAATAACAGCAACAACAACCAAGCTCAGAGAGCATCAAAGATCATAGTACATTTTTAGTGAACGTATCGTGTTGTAAAACAAGGGGCAGCACAGACGATACAGCAAGGTTTGGAAGACCAGGCAATAACTTTTAAATGATATTTTATTTTATTTTGCCCCAAACAGAGCAAAGGTGGCCAGAATTCTGCCTACAATGAAGAGAACCTGGCTGAATGTATTTTCAACTTCCTTATCTCGGCTGCAGAATCAACTGCAATCACTCTCCAGTGGGCACTGCTGTTGATGGCGTCTCATCCAGATGTTCAAGGTGAGAGAGGGGTAGACCACAGGAAGAAGATTGTTACTGATCCCAGGTAGATCAGAGGGGAGGGATTTCATTTTAACACAGCACCAGGGGTGAAATCCAGCAGGTTCTGACAGGTTCTGGAGAACCTGTAGCGGAAATTTTGAGTAGTTCGGAGAACCGGCAAATACCACCTCTGGCTGACCCCAGAGTGGGGTGGGAATGGAGATTTTACAATATCCTTCCCACTCCTGGGGGAAGGATATTGTAAAATATCCATGGGGATTTTGCAGTATCCTTCCCCTGGAGTGGGGTGGGAATGGAGATTTTGCAGTATCCTTCCCCTGCCATGCCTACCAAGCCATGCCCACCAAGCCATGCCATGCCCGCCACGCCACGCCCACAGAACCGGTAGTAAAAAAAAATGGATTTCACCACTGCACAGCACCCTGGCGAAATCTCTCCCTCTTAAAAAGAAAATAATAATTAAGAAGGAAACAGTTGCTCTAAATAGTACTTGAGCTGGGCTTGGCAGCCTAAACTTCTCAGGAAGTTGCAGCGAGTGAAAATGTACAATTGCTCCCAGCAGCATTCTTAGAGGGAGGAGTGGCATTTGATGAGAAAATGATTGCTCTGGTAGCTTCTGAAGAGTCGTTCCTGGAGCGATTTTACAAAATAAACCCGAGTAAAATGAGTATTAGGCACAGACAAGCTGCAACTTGGCGGAATGGTTTAGCTATTTATTTATTTTTGTTTAATGAGCAGAACAAATAGTAAATATAGTTTTGGCTATCTCCTTGTACATAATTCCCCAGCACCTTAAAATGTTGTCATTTTCACTCACCTCTCATGAGAACAGAAATTCTTTACCAACTTTTGGGGGAGTTTATTTGATGGGAGAACATTTGATTAACGTTAATAATTCCTTCTGGTCTCATTTTTCTTCTGAGATACTTGTAGTTCCACAGAATGGGAGCCCAGGGTTTCTTTCACACCACACACTAAGTTAGTTCTTTTTCTGGGTTTGAATAATACAGCCAGCTCCACCTTATCTTATTGGATTGGATTCACATAATAGATTAAGAGCAAACTGAAGCCTGTCGGAGAGAGCAGTGGTAGAGTCAGGGGGAAGAGTCAAATAGAGAATTAGCTTAGAATCTCTATATAGGATGAAGTCCAATCCCCCTTGAATGCTATTGAACCTTATTAGAGTTTTACCCAGGAGCAAACTGTTAGTTTGAGAAGGTCCTTGTGCATCGGTTTGAGCAAAACAGCCTAAATTGAACCCTTCATCTGTTGTTCACGCCTGACATTACCCAGGTTAATATCAACTAACTTTGGAAAATTACCTATGTAAGTAGCTGCATCTTTTATGAATACAGGCTAAACCAAGAAATCGATGGGATGTCTCAGACTGCCTGTCAGCCTTATCAGTTGAACCAGACTGGAAACATAACCAGATAAACTAATTCAACTTTATAATGTCTTGGTAAGGCCACACTTGGAATACTGCATCCAGTTTTGGTCACCATGATGTAAAAAAGATATTGAGACTCTAGAAAGAGTGCAGAGAAGAACAACAAAGACGATTAGGGGACTGGAGGCTAAAACATATAAAGAACGGTTGCAGGAACTGGGTATGTCTAGTTTAATGAAAAGGACTAGGGGAGACATGATAGCAGTGTTCCAATATCTCAGGGGTTGCCACAAAGAAGAGGGAGTCAAGCTATCCTCCAAAGCACCTGAGGGTAGGACAAGAAGCAATGGATGGAAACTAATCAATCAAGGAGAGAAGCAACTTAGAACTAAGGAGAAATTCCCTGACAGTTAGAACAATTAATCAATGGAATAACTTGCTTCCAGAAGTTGTGAATGCTTCAACACAGGAAGTTTTTAAGAAGAGATTGGACAACAATTTGTTTGAAATGGTATAGGGTTTCCTGTCTAAGCAGGGGGTTGGACTAGAAGACCTCCAAGGTCCCTTCCAACTCTGTTATTCTATTCTATCTGGATAGGAAACTCTCCCTTCCTATCCATAAGGTTCCTACATGACTCATTCATATTCTAACTTGATTGTAAAGCTACATTAGTAGAATCTTGCAAGTTTGAAGTCTCAGGTCTTCTGCCATCTCCTTTACAGCTTGAGAAACTAGAGAGGGTGCCTTCTGAGTTTCTTGCTCCACCCACTATCCAGCTGCAAGCTATGCCCTCTCTTATTTGACCAATTTCCTAGGCAGCATCTCCTCAATCTGTCTCGCAAGGTCTTTTCAATATAACATTATCCTGCCTTCCAGATGGGCTGTAAATGATTTTCCATAGACATATTGGCTTGGAATATTAGGAGCTGTGCTACTATCCATCTGAGAAAGATTAGCCTGAGAAATTCAGGTTTTGGCATCACGTAGCAACAAAAGTTGGCATATGGTATAGGACCCAACAGACCAGGTTCAACTCCACCTTCACTGACATTACTCTGTGAGGTTCTTTCAGTCCAACCTTCATAGGGTTGTTGTTATGGGGAGAAACCTAACTAGGCCTGCCTTACTTTGCAAATGTGACATAGGAACAAGCATTTCCCAAAGTAAAATGTTCTCCCCTCCCTTTCATTTTTCCCCCCCAGATAAAGTCCATAAGGAGATAGAAAAGGTTTTGGGTTCTTCAAATGCTGTTAGCCATCAAGATTGGAAGAAACTACCTTATACCAGTGCTGTGATTCACGAAATCCAGCGAACCAAACATGCATTCTCATTCAGAATCATCAAACAATGTGCAAAGGATGTGAATATCTTTGGTTTTCTTGCTCCCAAGGTATAGCACAATGGTGATAATCTATTTATTTATTTTATTTATTTATTTTGTCCAGCATATATAAAATTACAGAAAAAGTATAAACATGATTGTGAATATGTAAAATGTATAAACATGGTTACGTATACATGGGGACAGGGACGGTGGCACGTTGGTGCTCTTATGCACGCCCCTTACAGACCTCTTAGGAATGGGGTGAGGTCAACGGTAGAGTTATACATGATGCTAGCATTGATGATGTTACCTAGTCAGGGTAATTAAAGGTCTGCAAGAAAACAAGCAAGCTCAGAGAGCACCAAGTACTCTGTACTTTATACATGTTCAGAATGAGTTTTTGCTATCTCTTTTTCATAAGAGGAATGGCAAATTGACCATGCCACAGAAATACACTATGATTAATTTCAAATTGATGAAGTTTGTACACATTGTGTGAAAAGTGCTCAAAAACTGGTCCTGTGAAAATGAGGAAGTAATTTGAAACGGGATAATTTGCATGCTTTGAGTCAACTTTTTTTTTAATTACTTCCAGGGAACTTTTATTAACCCCGATCTGAATTCAGTATTACTTGATCCCAAACTATGGGAGACACCTGAAAAATTCAACCCAAGTCATTTTTTGGACAAGGATGGAGAATTTGTTGCCAAAAAAGAATTTCAACTCCTTGCTGGTGGTAAATATAAAAGTGATTTATTGTCATATAGACGATGTGATTTTTATTTTAAATAGGAAAGCTGTGTTTTGTTTTCAAAGACAAAAGGCACATTTAGACCATGTAGCAGGACTTGGAGATCAGTTGTGAGTCCCTGACGTATCTGTTTCTTATATACAACTTGAAATTTTTAAACATTCTATATATAACTTGGCCAGTGAAAGTACAAATTTTTGTGTGTGTTGCAAAAATAGGGACATGACAAGGTTCATGAGTCATACTAAATTATTTTTCACTGAATGAATCGTATGCTAGTTGGCTTGATTTTTCACAACACACTAAACTGTAGAAGTATAACTTACAAATCATTCTTCATGTGGATTAGTACAGTGCACGGTAAGCTGGAATTAAATTTCTCCCAATATAGCCCAGTGCTGCATGAACTGTGCTGCAGAAGTGCTACTTTAACAATCAAACTGTATAATAATTATTGACACGATTTTGCTTTGGATTTGAATTTGGATTTTTGAATTGGCCGTTTGGACAATACTTTTAACAGACATATCAACACATCAGGACTACATTTGTATGAAAAGTGAAACTTGGTTAATGTAAATTTGAGTTACTGATTTTAGTATATTAGGTGAATTCAGACGGTTGGTTTAGTTTATAGTTCAATGTACAGGTAGTCCTTGACTTACAACCATTCATTTAAACCAGGGGTCCCCAAGGCCTGGTCTGCGGCCCGCTACTGGGCCGTGGGTCATTCAAAACCGGTCCACAGAAGTGGCAGGTGAGCATGTGCTAAACACAGCTCCACTTGCCCGTGCAGTGGATAGGTGAGTGCCCGTGTGTGACTGGCGGGCATGCATGTCCACCATTTGCACAAATGGAACTGTGCGCAAGTACTCACCTGCTGCTCAAAAGAAACCATTCCCCCTCCCCCCTCCCCCCCACCAGTCTGCAAAGCCGGAAAGGTTGGAGACCATTGATTTAGAGAACATTCAAAGAAAAAATGACTTATGACCACTCCTCACACTTATGATCACAGCCTCCCCATGGTCATGTGATCAAAATGTGGGTGCTTGGCAACTGGCATGTACTTACAACAACTGCAATGTCCTGGGGTCATGTGACCGCCATTTGCGACCTTCCCAGCCAGTTTTCGACAAGCAAAGTCAATGGGGGAAGCCAAACGACCATATGATTCACTCAACAACTGCAGTGTGGCAGTTGTGATTTGCTTAACAGCCATGGCCTTAAAAAGTTGGTAAAATTAAGCCCGACTCACTTAACAACATCCTTGTTGGGCAATGGAAATTCTGGTGCCAATTGCGTTGTAAGCAGGGGTGAAATGCTCCCGGTTCGCTCGTACCTGTCGGTCGCCGTAGAGCCGGTCGCCAAGGTAGCGCGAGGCGCCGCCCACCCACCCGGATGCCGCCATTTGGGTTCTTTTACCCTCTGCGCATGCGCAAAGCGTTCTGTGCATTCCCAGAGGGTAAAAGAACCCAAATGGCGGCAGTCCGGGCAGGTGGGCGTCACCTCGCGCTACCTTGGCGACCGGCTCTACGGCGACCAACAGGTATGAGCGAACCGGGAGCATTTCACCCCTGGTTGTAAGTCCAGGACTATCAGTATTGCATGAAGTTATACAATAGATCAATTCAAGAATAAACTTAAGCATGTTGAGAGAATGAAAATGGTCTTCATATACTAAGAAAAAATGACTTATGACAGTGATGGCGAACCTATGGCACGCGTGCCACAGGTGGCATGCGGAGCCATATCAGAGGGCACACGAGGCATTGCCCTATGTTAGCTCCAGCATGCATGCGCGCGCTGGCCAGCTGATTTTTGGCCTTGGGGAAGGCCGTTTTGCCCTCCGGAGGCTTCAGGGAAGCATCCTGAAGCCCCGGAGTGCGAAAAATGGCCCAACAGGCAAACTGGAAGTTCAGAAAAACGCACTTCTGGTTTGCCGTTGGGCTGTTTTTTGCACTCCGGAGGCTTCAGGGAAGCTTCCTGAAGCCCCAGCG
>QLTV01001124.1:258952-285223 GCA_003457575.1 Thermophis baileyi
ACAAAAAGGGAAAGGCAAGCGTGTAGCGGAGTTTATTGTGTGGCTAAAGGAGTGGTGTAAAAGGGAAGGATTTGGTTTTGTTAGTCATGATATCTGCAGCTGGTGCAATGAAAAACTGTACAAAAGAGATGGTTTGCATCCATCAAAGAAAGGGACTGAGTTACTTGGCATTAAATTCACAGATTTTCTGGATAAACATTTAAACTGAACAGCGGGGACAGAGAATTAATTGATACAGAACATTTCTGTCCCCAGCAATCTAAAATTAATAGGGTTATCAGTGCATGTAACATAGATATTTCTGCGGGTAAAATTATCAACCTTGCTGTCAACAGTAAGAAAGGGTCAGTCAAAATGGACTCACATGTCTATACACCAATGCATAGAGTATGAGGAATAAACAGGGTGAATTAGAAATTCAAGTAAATGAGAGCAGATATGATATTGTTACCATTACGGAAACTTGGTGGGATGAAACCCACAAATAGAACATACAGCTAGAGGGATTTAAATTATTTAAAAGAAATAGACCAAATAAAAGAGGAGGTGGAGTTGCACTATATATATAAGAAATAACTACATCTCTACAGAAATAGAGCACAACAATGATGAAAAATATCTTGAATGCATTTGGGTCAATATTAAAGGGGAAAAAAATGATATTGCCATAGGTCTATACTATAGGCCACCCAACCAAACAGAGAAAATAGATGAAACTTTTGCTAGTCAGCTAATTAAGGTATGTAGGAAGCAGATCACAATAGTAATAGGGGATTTTAACTAGTAGAACAAAGTCAAACTAGAGTCTTGGACTTTAAGAGAGCCAATTTCAATAAACTTAGATAGAGCTTGGGAAGGATTCCATGAATGAGAATCCTCAAAGGGAAAACAACTCAAGAAGCTTGGGAATTTTTGAAAAGTGAGATTATACAAGCCCAGTCTAGCACAATACCAATGAAGAAGAAAAATAACAGCTCTCAAAAGTAACCAGCATGGCTGCATAAAGAACTCTCTGACAAATTGAAAGACAAAAAGGACAAGTATAAAAAGTGGAAAAAGGGACACATAACTAAGGCAGAATATCAGCAAATAGCCCAAGCCTGTAAAGATGAAGTGAGGAAAGCTAAGGCTCACAATGAACAAAGGCTTGTGACAAAAGTAAAAAATAACAAAAAAAGCTTCTTCTAACATGTTAAAAACAAGAAAAAAGTCAAGGAAACAATTGGTCCATTGCTGGGAGCAAGTGGCAAGAAGGTGACAAGCAACAGGGAGAAAGCAGAACTACTTAACTCGTTTTTTGCATCTGTCTTTACACAAAGGGAAAAAACAGTCCAACCTATCAAGGGAAGATTCTGGAAAAGATAATCAAGCAACGAATCAGCGAACACTTAGAAGCAAACAAAGTAATAACCAAAAGCCAACATGGGTTTGTCAAAAACAGGTCATACCAGACTAATCTTATTGCATTCTTTGACAAAGTGACAAAATTAGTGGACCAAAGGAATACTGTCGATATAATTTACTTGGACTTCAGTAAGGCATTTGATAAAGTAGACCATAACCTACTACTAGATAAAGTAGAAAAGTAGCAAGAAAAACAAAATGCACTGGTACCAGGGGTGGGTTCCGGTTTCCGTCGCTGCCGGTTCACTCAGTGGCGCGCCACGTGCACGTTTTGTGCGTGCTTTGCGGGTGCATGGGTGCTTTGCAAAGCGCACGTGCATGTGGCGTGCCACTGAGCGAACCGGCAGCGACAAAAACCGGAACCCACCCTTGGTACTGGTGCATTTTGTTTTTCTTGCCTAAATGTAGAACCTTACTTTTTTCACCATTGAATTTCATTTTGTTAGATAGCGCCCAATGTTCAAGTCTGTCAAGATCCTTCTGTATCTTGAGCCTATCTTTTGGAGTTTTGGCTATTCCTGCCAGCTTGGTGTCATCTGCAAATTTGATGAGTTCCCCATCTATCCCCTTGTCCAAGTCATTGATGAAGATATTGAAGAGTACTGGTGTAGTTCAGTGAAGAGTACAGTGTTCCAATATCTCAGGGGCTGCCACAATCAAGAGGGAGCTAAGCTATTCTCCAAAGCACCTGAGGGTAGGACAAGAAGCAATGGGTGGAAACTAATCAAGGAGAGAAGCAACTTAGAACTAAGGATAAATTTCCTGACAGTTAGAACAATTAATCAATGGAACAACTTGCCTCCAGAAGTTGTGAATGCTCCAACATTGGAAGTTTTTAAGAAGATGTTGGATAACCATTTGTCTGAAGTGGTGTAGGGTTTCCTGCCTAAGCAGGGGGTTGGACTAGAAGACCTCCAAGGTCCCTTCCAACTCTGTTATTATATTATAAGACATTTTCTTCTGCTGACCCTAATAAATTAAAATAATTTTAATTATTTAATTAAATAATGGTTGTACCAGGCAATTCTGTGAGCATAAGGCATTGAAGTACAAAGGGTTTTAGAGGTCAAAACCATCTCTTCAGATTACATCCAGGAAATAAGTGGCAGTCAGTGCAGGCCCTGTTGGATAGGTACATTTAGCACATGGGCCAGTGTTTTAGACTAACTGCAATTTAAGTGGCTTGTAAAGGCATCCAATGTAAAATGTATTTTGAGTCATAATCCCAAAATTTAAGAAAGACTCTGGGTTGGATGCTTTATAAATTAGCACGCATACTTTACCAAGATGATCTGCAAAGAAAATGCTTCTCTTTTCTCTTTGAAAGACATATGATTAAAAAGTGTAATTTTAAGAAATGTTACGTTTTGTTCCGGCTGAAGCCAATAGAAGAAATTGAAAAAAAGATACTAAGGGTAAATTGAAATGAATATGTTTTATTGGCATCCGAAGGAAAACAAAGGCAAAACTAAACAAGCTTACTTAGCACATTGTTCAGCCACAACTTCCAGATCTTTTGTTGATCTGGTTAAGTATGTTATGTGAACTCAGCAATAGGTTGAAGACATGTAGAGTAAATGGAGGCGGAAGCTCAAATTAAGAGAATAGGCATATAGGAAGCATTTACCCATTGAATGTGTACTGTAATTAGTTTAATCCTTTGTGTGGTGTTTCTATAAATTTAAGATTTGTGGGGAATAGCACATATCTTGTAAGGCTGTGGAGGCATTGTCACTTTTACAACAGGTTTTTCATTGAATTCCTTTACTCCTTCAGGCAACTGGAAGCTGAAGGCCCTCAACAGGCTGGTCAGAAGGATGTAGATCTCAATTCTTGCTAGCTGCTCTCCCAAACATGCAGGTAGACCTGTAAATGAAACAAAGCATGCATAAAGGGGACAATAATCTGTACTCCAGAGTATACCCCATAAGCAAGGAAATCCCCTCAGGGGGATTTAACTCAAGATGTACTAGATCAGGGGTGTCAAACTTGATTTCATTGAGGGTCGCATCAGGGTTGTGTTTGACCTCGGGGGGCGTGGCGGGCATGGCCAGGGTGGGCGTGGCCAGCTTGACATCACTCGTGTCGGGCTGTCTGTGACCCAGGGGTGGGTTCTGGATCCTTTTGCTGCTGGTTCACTCAGGGTTGCGCCGGGTGCGTGCGCGCGCTTCATGCACGCACGCCCCTCCGCAGCAATTAAAAAAAGCTTCTTCGCATGCGCAGAAGCAAAATCCAAGATGGCGGCTCCCACGGACACACTGACAGAACCGGCTCCGTGACATCATCGCCGGTTTACTAACGGTTCTAAAGAACCGGATAGAACCGGTAGGAACCCACCTCTGCTGTGACCTAAGCACTCCCAAGCTCTGTTTTCTGCTGCGATGCTCTCCTGCAACCCTCTGCCAGTTTAAACGGAGCTCGGGAGGGCCGCACATGGCCCTCCCAAGCTCAGTTTTTGGCTGCAATGGACTCCTGCAGTCCTCTGCCAGTGAAAACAGTGTGTGGCCCTCCCGAGCTCCGTTTTCGCTGGCAGAGGCACTGCGGGCTGTTTCTTCATTGTTTCCAGGGCGGCCCTGCGGGCCAGATCTAAACACCCCGTGGGCCGGATGTGCCCTTGAGTTTGTCACCCCTGTACTAGATGGTACATCATTTCAAAGGCAAAGCTAGCTACACACCCATGAAAAAAATGACCTGGCATGTTTTTGCAGAGATGGCCCTACAAGACAGAAGTCACTTTCTCACCTCTCTGTCCACCAACGTATTCTCTCAGGTTAGCTGGAGTAGAGGGTGGTGGAATGGACATAATCTATAACAATTCCCTTTCACTGACCAAACACCTATTCTTGATATTCTTTGCTTGCTACACCTGGCTGTCAGATAAATGTGGAGTTAATAGTTTGCAAAACAGCCTTTCTTCTGATCCTCCTCAGAGTAATTGCTACTGTGGCATTGGACTACCTCTGACTTCTTTTCCTCAAGGATTTAAATATACCCTGTTTTCCCCAAAATAAGACATCCCCTGATAATAAGCCCAATCGGGCTTTTGAGTGCATGGCAATAAGGCTAAGCGCTTATTTCAGGGTTCAGAAAAATATAAGACAGGGTCTTATTTTTGGGGAAACACGGTACATGCATAGATTGTCAGTTCTGGAATGTCCAGGATAGCAATAGCAATAGCACTTAGACTTATATACCGCTTCATAGTGCTTTACAGCCCTCTCTAAGCGGTTCACAGAGTTAGCATATTGCCCCCAACAATCTGGGTCCTCATTTTACCCACCTCAGAAGGATGGAAGGCTGAGTCAACCTTGAGCCGGTGAGATTTGAACCGCCGAACTGCAGCTAGCAGTCAGCTGAAGTAGCCTGCAGTGCTGCACTCTAACCACTGCACCACCTCGGCTCTATAGGATGGCAGATTTGATTACCATGGATCTGTTCCAAGTGCTACTGAGCTCCAGCAGCTGGCTTTGGTGCAGTATTTTGTTTTTATCACAACTGGAACCAGCTTTGCATAAGTCTTACTGTGATGGACAGATGTGGACAGATTCTGCAGGGATGGAAATCAACTTCTGCAGAAATTGGAGATGTTCTTCTGCAGATCGGCTTCTGCAGGGATAAAGGGCTATTAAAATAGTCTGGCCCAGGTACAGTAGCTGATTGGTCTGGATGGAATGCACCAAGGGAATCTTATGCCTTTTTTATTGTGTGGTCTTGGCTTATTTGTGAAATATAGGCAGTTACATCATTATTCATAAGTGCCTCTTTCTACTAGGAGGAGCCCTGACTTTTCGTAAGAGCCTTAAGAACTGCTCTGCCAGATGGCTTGGAGATGCAGTGAGGGAGCTTCACACTGGAGGTGATTGATCTCTCCCCCGCTTTCCCCATGTATCTGGCTCCCTCCCTCGCCATCTTGTGTTAAGATCTTATTTTATCTGCTTTGTTATTTTATATCTGATAATTTAAATTTTTGTTCAATGTTTTTATGCTCTAAACTGCCCAGAATTGGCTCTCCTGAAGCCATTAGAAGACTTCCGAGGTCCCTTCCGACTCTATGTTCTATATCCGTGATGGCGAACCTATGGCATGCGTGCCACAGGTGGCACGCGGAGCCCTCTCTGCAGGCACGCGAGCCGTTGACCAGCTCAGCTCCACTGCGCATGTGCGTGTGCCTCCCGCCAGCCAGCTGATTTTTGGGACAGACACGCACATGCTTTCTCCTCACTTTCTGCGGCCCATGCCTTCCCAGATCTCTGGAGATTCCACCCCAGCGCTGTTTGGGCACACAAGGCTTTCCCCCCCTCCCAGCTCCGTTTTGGGAAAGGAGGCTTTCCTCCCCTCACAGCTGTTTGGGGAAAGGAGGCTTTCCTCCCCTCACAGCTGTTTGGGGAAAGGAGGCTTTCCTCCCCTCACAGCTGTTTGGGGAAAGGAGGCTTTCCTCCCCTCACAGCTGTTTGGGGAAAGGAGGCTTTCCTCCCCTCACAGCTGTTTGGGGAAAGGAGGCTTCCTCCCCCTCCCAGCTCCATTTGGGGAAAAGAGGCTTTTCCCCACTCCCCTCTCTGTTTTGGGATGTGAGGCCAAAACAGGGGGGGTCGTGCACGCATGTGTGGGGGGTCGCACGCGCATGTGCAGGGGGCGGGACGTGCGGGAGGGGCATTGCATTATTGGTGTGGGCACTCGTGCACGTGCGACAGTGCGCGCGCGCGCACACTTTCGGCACCTGAGGAAAAAAAGGTTCGCCATCACTGTTCTATATTCTATGTAAATGCTGGAGGTGTAGAACAAGTGAGAGGGGAAAAGCCATCAGGAAGACATGGCACAATTAGGATGGCTAAAAGTGTATTTGAGATATGTGCGTGTGTGTTTGTGTGCGTATGTGTTTGCCCATAGTCCCTAGTAGATCCATCAGAACCCAGTTTCAAAAACACAAGGAATTTCCAGAATCACTGGAAAGTTCTCCATTGCTAAAACTTGGCTGATACTGGAATATTGTGTGGCTACTAGTCTATGTAGTACATCCCCCAAAGTGGTATATGTTTAGCCTCTGCTCTCCCAGTATTTAAAGAAATGGAAAAATATCTCGTCAATGACAACTGTTAATCTGTTTTAATTATTTGGCTTTCACTTTTAATTTTTTTCAGGTTTTGCATGTCAACTTGAGTATTTGTGGCAATGAGTGGTCCATCACCTTCTACAGATTTGTCATCTCTACAGGCTTTTATTTACTATGTTTTACATTATTTGTGGATGTCTTATGGATACTATTCCATGAGGTGAGGTTGCAGGAGTGGTAAATGAGTGAATGACTTTAGATTCTTATTGTAGTGGCTCACTTCCTGCCTATAATAACCGGGTTGGCTATGGAGGAATGAAAGGAGAGGATACCATGATGCAGTGGAAAATGGGGGCGGCAATGAGATGTGATATGATTTCTGGAATTGTGGGTGTGGCGGGGATAGCAGTAGCAAGAGTCACAGGTTTTCAAATCTACCATGGTTGAAGCTGTGTTTTTATGCCTTTTGCTATCTGTACCATCAGTGGAGAAGGATTCACTGGTATGCATGAAGTAACAGACAGGAGTGGAAGCCTTATGTCAGAGGTGGGTTTCTTATAATTTCCCTACCAGTTTGCCGAGCATGCGCACGCTCGCTTCGATCATGTGCGCACCTTCCGTGCATGCGAGCAGCCTTCCACGCATGCGGTTTGCTCGCACGTATGGCTTGCATGTATTCATGCGGCTTGAAAATGTGGCTAAATAGGATGGCATAGCGCCGGGGCAGTTGGGCGGTTGGGCAGGCCCACCACCCGCAGGTTGCTACTACCGGTTCGCCCGAGCCGGTCCAAACCGGCTGAATACCACCTCTGACTATGGTAGAAGGAACTCTGCAGTCATTAAAATGGTGGAGCTTAATGCATCTGGCGCTATAACTCTGTGGTCCAGTTCCATTAGTAAGAAGCTGTAATTTGGCTAGTTTTCTTTGGATTTATCTAACAATTCTCCCCCAAGCACTGAAGATAATTATACAGTCTTGTACATGTCTTACAAAGCTCTACTGAGTAAGAAAGCCAGTTTGGTCTAGTGGTTAAGGCACCAGGTTAGAAACTGGGAGACTATGAGTTCTAGTCGCACCTTAGCCATGAAAGCCAGCTGGGTGTTCTTAGGCCAGTCACTCTCTCTCAGTCCAACTCACCTTACAAGATTGTTGTTGTGGGGACAATAGGAGGAGGACAGGGGTGAAATTCAAAATTTTTCCCTACTGGTTCTGTAGGCGTGGCTTGGTGGGCGTGGCAGGGGAAGGATACTGCAAAATCTCCATTCCCACCCCACTCCAGGGGAAGGATACTGCAAAATCCCCATTCCCTTCCCACTCCTGGGGGAAGGATATTGCAAAATCTCCATTCCCACCCCACTCTGGGGCCAGCCAGAGGTGGTATTTACCGGTTCTCCGAACTACTCAAAATTTCTGCTACCAGTTCTCCAGAACCTGTCAGAACCTGCTGAATTTCACCCCTGGAGGAGAAAGTGTGTTGGATATATTCACCATTCGAGTTATTTGTAAAAATAATAAAAATGGCATACAATAAATAAATAAATAAACAAACAAACAAACAAACAAACAAATAAATAAATAAATAAATAAATAAATAAAACTAGTATTTCTTCGTACATCACAGTTTATAGTCTAAGGCAGGGGTGTCAAACTCGCAACGTCACATTGTCATCACGTGACATATCGTGACTTTCTTCCCCTTCACTAAACCAGGGGTGGGCATGGCCAGCGCGTGACACAACTGGCCTGCGGGCTGCGGGTTTGACACCCCTGGTCTAAGGGAAATTTCAGACTCTTAGTTTTGAAACTAGAAGGAATTAGGAATGCTGGGTTTTTTATTCAGACCATGATGACCTCAGAACAACTCAGGGATGACGGTGTTGGGAATCTGTTTGTTATCAGCTGTTTTGGACTCTTGGATTTACCTATTCCGAATGCTAGGAACTCTTCCCGTTCAACGAACTTCCCATCCTTGTCTAAAAAGTGATTTGGGTTGAATTCTTTAGGTTTCTCCCATTGTTCAGGATCTTGAAGAACAGAACGCATGTCTGGGGCAATAAAGGTCCCCTGTAAAAAAAAGAAAAAGAAAAAAAAAGAGATGACTAGAGAGAGCAGTTTCATAAGGGAAACAGGCAGAAAAGTTCAAAGAATATTGATGAAACATTTGCTCATAGTTTGCCTTTATGGAACCATATTTTTCTAAAACAGTTACGGAAAGAGAAGCTTGCTCTCTTTCTTAGCACGATCTGTGGAGCTTCCAGAAGGAGGTGTATGGTAAAAAGTAAGTGAATGATCAGTGATGAAGGTGGGGAAGTATATGTGGAATCCAGTGGGGTGGCAAAACAGGCCGAGTGTCTGTCGGTACTGGCAGGACAGGATGGGGGGGGGAGATAGACAGGGGGTGCATTTCAGTGTCTCTGAGGTTGGTCATAAGGGCAAATGCCTGTGGGGGTGCTGTAGTGACTGTAACTTTGAAACTGGGTCATAAGTAGCTTTGGGAGTGGGGGGGAGGGTCTGTTGTAACTTTGAACAGTTGTTAAGTGGCCATAAGTTGAGGACTACCTGTTTTCTGCTTTTCCTTCTATGTTGGAGTACTGGAATGCATCCTGACCACGTTTCTCACCTTTGGAATGTGGTATCCCCTCATCATCACGTCCTTTTTACTTTGCCTGGGGACCCCAAATAGCAAGGCATACTTTACACGCTGCATTTCATGAATCACAGCATTGGTGTAGCGCAGCTTCTTCCGATCCTGGTAGGAAATTGACCGCGAGAAGCCAAACGCATCTTCAATCTCCTTCTTGACTTTCTCTAGGAAAAAATGATGGAAATAGAAGCTTCATTTTCAGTATTGTGGTTCACTTATTTATTTCCTAATATTAATCCTCCGTAGTACTGTAGAATAGCCTTTTAGGGCATTCAATGTAATCCCATTCTCCTTTTGAGTGTCATGAAGGAGTACTGATTAAAAATGCATTTTCTCGGCAATGATTAGATCTGGTCCAAATTGATGCAAATTGTTGATTTACTTCAAAGATTCCATTGAATCTCCTTCAGTCAAGTCAGTTGTCAGAATTCAGTCCCAACCAGTTTGGAAATCTGACTCAGTTAAAAAAAAATATCAATAACTATCCTGAAAATATTCGCAACCAGATTTTTGCACAGCCCTCTTGTGTCGATTGTCATACTCTAATTTGGTCTTCTACACACAATCTAGGCAGGGGTGGGGTCTAACTTACCTCGCTGCCGGTTCGCTTCCTCCCACGCCGCGTGGCCGCGCCTCGTGGGTGCGCGCGCGCATGCACAGTGATGAAAAATCAGAAAAAATTTAAAAAGCCAAAAACAAGATGGCGACGCATGCGCAGTGTCAGAAACTCGGCTTCTGTGCATGCGCAGAAGAAAAAAAAAACCCGGAAAAAATTCAAAAAAAGAAAAAAATTCAAAAAAAAAAAAAAAAAAAGAAAGAAAGAAAGAAAAAAGGAAAAAAAGAGATGGAGGTGCCCACGGACCGGCACCGACTGAACTGGATCTATGACATCACTGTGATGTCACCAGCAGGTTGCTACCGGTTCGGGAGATCCGGTCTGAACCGGGAGGAACCCACCTCTGAATCTAGGCTGAGAACAAGTACCAAACCTGAAAATCCTGGTGGATTTTTACATTTAAAGTGTGTTAAATATTTTAGCTCTGTATTGATTTCTACTTTTTGGTTCACCACTCAGAATTTTATTGAGGATATCAAAGAAGGCTCTCCACATGTACATTCCACTAATCCTGCAAAGCTCGTGTTTGTGATTAGAGGTTCAAAAATCCAGCTATGAAATTATTATGAAGAACAGATTCAGTTTATCATTCAATAACCATTGATATTTCAAATAATTTTAAATGATTCCTGTGTGTTTTAGATCCTGAGAGTGGCCCTGGTTCCTACTGTCCAGGTTTCTCTCACCTTGGATATCAGGGTGACTTGCCAGTAGGATCAGTGCCCACTTCATAGAAACGAAGGATGTGTCTGTTCCAGCAGCAAAAAAATCATAAATACACTGACACAGGTTTTCTTCATTGTAGGTAGAGTTGGGATCATTCTTACTCTGAGGTTTAAAATGCGAAAGTGAAATTTACAATGAATTCTATGCAGCTTTTCTGTGGTTATTTTTGCTTCTGTGTTGCAAATCATGAGAATAAATATATTCTTGTAGTTATATACAGTAGGAAAATCAATGCAGGAGAGTAATAATTATAGCGGTAGATTTATACTTAGTCAGACTCTGTGTTAAAGTGGGCCAGATCAAAGAGAGATTTGGCTTTGGAAGAACTTTAATGAATATTGTTTTAGTTTATAGTTGGTTACTTCAGTAAATGTTTGAATGCGTAACTGTCACTAGTGTGTACTATTACAGCAAATCACAAAAATTAACACCAATGTTACCTGCCTGCATTCTCATTTAGAGATATGTCCCTCTGGAGCAGGGGTGTCAAACTCACATCATCATGGCGGCGTCATGTGACGTATTGCAACTTTCCCCCCCTTTGCTAAACTGGGCGTGGGTGTGGACAGCATGTGATGTATCTGGCCGGTGGGCTGTGAGTTTGACACCCCTGCTCTGGAGGAAAATGAAAATTGAAGTCAAAAAGGGATTCCACCCCCCATTACTTTTCCCTGAGTCATTTTGTACTTGTGCTTTGTTTTTCTGGAAGAATTAGAGCTTTTTAAATAAATACATGGATTATAAACACACTGAATAAAATGTTTTACTTTTTTTTTTACTCCAACTTTTAATATCACAGAATCATTTCTAAAAGCTATGTAGAAAAGCTTTTCTAACAAGAGCAGAGCTGCAATATGAGTTTTATTAAGAGCAGCTCTTAATAAACTAAATTCAAAATGGGAGCTGGAGAAAACAAAAAGATGAAGGAAGATAGTATCGATAAGAGCTGCCGAGCTGCCTCTCCCCAAGCTAGAAGAAGCAGCAAGCACCAGGCTGCCACCTCTTCCAGGTTAGCCTTAAACTCCACCCCACACCGCCTGAGAAAAGGAGCTTTATTTTCTCGCTTGCGCCGGGGAGTGTAGTGGTCTCTGCCCTTAACTGCTTCTTCTGGCTCGGGGAGAGGCAGCTCGGCTGAGCCGGGGTCTCTCTCTCTCTCTCTCTCTCTTCAGTTACAGAGGGAAGAGACAGGGAGGCTGCTGGGCGGGTGGTGAGGAAGGGCGCGTCGGGTCCCGACTCCCGTCCCATCTCATCCCATCCCCTCAGATCCTGCGGGCAGCTGCTTTGCCAAGCCGCCCTGGGATCGCCCTGAGGAAAAATCCCACTGCCAAGGGTGAAGGTTAGCGCCTTTGCCCTCTGCTATCGCGGCTCAGGGCAGCAGACTTAGCCCCCCGTATGTTGCATCCACCTCCCAGCCTTCGCCTGCACCTCCGTGCCGCCCGAAAATGGCATGGAGGCGCGGGCAGAGGAGCGGGCGAAGGCCGGGTGGGGGGGTGGGAGGGGGTGCAACATGCCCACGGGAGGCTACCCGCAGTTCCTCGGCTCATCCGGGCTGCAGCTGAGCCCGCTGCCCTGAGCCAGTGGAGGCACCGCAGGATGCGGCTGGGAGCGTGCTAACCTTGCCCTCCCCGAGGCCACTCAAGGCTGGGCAGATTTCAGGACAAAGTCATGAAACAGAGACTGGGAGCAGCTCTTTTGCAAAGAGCTTGGTTGACTGCCTCAGGCCGTTTTCTTCCACTCCTTAAAAGCTGTCCCCATCCAGCCACTCTCGGCTCAGAGGGAAAAACAGAAAGGCTGCGTCCGCCCTGCTGCTCCAGGAGATGGCAAGAGCTCCGTTTCCAGTGCCTGGGGCGGAGGACAGCATGCTCCGATCAGCCTCTCACAACAGCAACACAGAGGAGCAGTTGGGAGGGGGGGAAAGCACCCCTGAGTTGGAGAAGGAAACCAGGCCAGCCTCAAAAGCCAAACACTCAGCTGCACTGAAAGGCTTTGGAGTGGGGAGCAGCCCATCAGCAGAGGTGCTCTCCAGGAAGGACGGGAGAGGCTGGCTGCCAGTCCGCTGCCCCCTGGAGCAGCGGCTCCACATGGCCCAAGCACCGGTTTCTGCCATTTGTGTGTGTGAGAGAGTGTGTATGTGTGTGTGTGAGAGAAAGAGTGTATGTGTGTGTGTGTGCCTTTCAAACAGCATTGCCTGCAATTCTCGTTACTCCCCTCTGCCGTTTCTTTTTCTCACTCACTCACACACAGACATTTGATTGCTTTAAAGGGACGGGCTGCTGTTTGCTTCTACGGTATCGTAAGCACGCACTTCCCACAATCTTCCAGAATTGCCTGCAATGCTTTTCTGTGGGGCGGAGGACAGCATGCTCCGATCAGCCTCTCACAACAGCAACACAGAGGAGCAGTTGGGAGGGGGGGAAAGCACCCCTGAGTTGGAGAAGGAAACCAGGCCAGCCTCAAAAGCCAAATGAGAGAGTGTGTATGTGTGTGTGTGAGAGAAAGAGTGTATGTGTGTGTGTGTGTGTGAGAGAGATATGTGTGAGAGAGTGAGAGAGAAGAAAGAAAAAAAGAAAGACAGAGAAAGAGAGAAAGAAGAAGAGACTGAGAAAGAGAAAAAGAAAGTGAAAGAGAGAAAGAAAAAGAGAAAGAAAGAGGGAAGGAGAGAGAGAGAAGAGAAAGAAAGAGAAATAAAGAGGAAGGAAGGGAGAGAGATTTGTAACAGTATGCGAAATTGCTCTATGCACCTGAGCAGCCTCCTTCTAGCTAGCGCAAATTTCCAGTGCTTCCCTCTTTCTTTCTATCACCGACTAGCGTCCCCCACCCAGGTCTCTGGCTGCCAGGGGTGGGTTCCTCCCGGTTCAGACTGGTTCTCCCGAACCGGTAGCGGCCTGCTGGTGACGTCACAATGATGTCACCAAACCGGATCGGTCGGTGCCGGTCCGTGGGGGCCGCCATCTTTTTTTTGAATTTTTTTTGAATTTTAAATTTTTTTTCCTTCTGAGCATGCACAGAAGCCGACTTCCAGCACTGTGCATGCAGTCATCATCTTTTTTTCGGCTTTTTTGTTACTGCGCATGCGCACGTGAAGCGTGCGCGCGCCCATGAGGTGCACCCACGCGGCGCGGGAGGGAGCGAACCAGCAGCAAGGTAAGTTGGAACCCACCCCTGCCCGAGGCAGAATGAAAAGAGAGACACAACGCGCACACAGAAACCTCATCTCCCTCTCCAGTTATCACACCGAAAGAAACCCGAGTTCAATGCGCTTTCTTCCACCGATCTCTCCGGTATTAAAGCGATCAGGACTCCAGTCTCTCTTTCCCAGCATCAGATCACACTAAAGCAACCCCCAGCCTTGCCCCGACTACAGAAGGAGATACTTTTCACTTCCTGTTAGTGCCCCGATTTTTGATCTTTTCCTTTTCTGCAAGGAGAGAGAGGGAAGAAAGAAAGAAAGAGACAGAGAAAGAAAGAGAAAGAAAGAGGAAGGAAGGGAAAAACCTCTGCTATTATTTTTAATTGTTCCATTATTTTCCACATCTGATCTGAGTGGAGGGCCTGGGAAAGGTGCCAGAATAACAGAATAACACTTAGAAGGGACTTTGGAGGGGACCTTATACCATTTCAGAGAAATGGCTGTCCAGTCTTTTCTTAAAAACCTCCAGTGATCAAGCACCCAGAACTTCTGGAGACAAGCAGTTCCACAGGTTAATCGTTCTCACTGTCAGAGAGTTTCTCCTTCGTTTTAGGTTGCTTCTCTCTTTGTTCAGTTTCCATCCATTGCTTCTTGTTTTGTCTTCTGGTGCTTTAGAAAATACATTGCCCCCCTTCTTTCTGGCAGCCCCTTAAAAGCTTGTTGCCTATCACACTCTTGGGCAAAGAGTGTGAGCCATTTCCTCCTTTCAGTGGTCCATGAAAGTACATCTATAGTATGTAGATAATAAAATTGAAAAAAGGTGAACAACATTTTTACAGAAGTATAGATACGTTGAGGCTAGGTGTGACAAGGAATGGCTGGGAGGGGAGGAGCCAGGCGAGGCACCCCTTGACATGAGTGACATTGAGTTGGCCACACCCACCCAGTCACATGACCATGAAGCCACGCCCACATCACCTGACCATCAAGCCACACCCCCAAAATAAGCCACACCCACAGAACCGGTAGTAAAAAATTTTAGAACCCACCCCTGAAAGAAAGTATAATATCTACCCATACCCATACCCATACTTAGTACACATGCCACACACACACACACACACACCTACACCCATACATATATACATATTAATCACTGTCTATTTTGAATTCATAGCGGGAAAAAGGAAACGAGATTTCACAAGTTGTTGATACTATATGGTACAAAACTGTGACTGAATGTAGATGTTCTGCTTCGGATACCACAGAACCCCCTGTTGTGGCCTGTCAGCTGCTGGCCCCTCCAGCAGCCGAATCAGAGGAGGAGGCGGCGTGGGAATCAGGGTCAGCATCAAGAGAGAGCTCTGAGGGGGAAAAGGGAATGGAGCTGGCAGAGAGAGAGAGACAGAGGCAGAGCCTGTGCTGTCCATCAGCTCTCAGATGGAGAGTCAACAGCCCCTAGGTCGGGAGGTGGCTGATGAGGAAGAGGAGGAACAGCTGGGTCCAGTGCTTGACGCATGGATGCGCAGAAGGCAGAGGAGAGGAGATCAGTGGAAATCCGTGGGTCAATCCTTGGGAAGGAAGAGTCACCGCTGCTAGCAAAGCTCCACCCCAGCTCTGGGGATAAAAGGCAGGGGGCGGAGATGAATAAATGTGGCAGACAACTATTCATCTCCCCTGCCAGACAGACTTGTTAGCCTGTGGTGAAAGAGGAACTTTTTGCCGGGGCTGCTGGCGCTCCTAATAAAGAAATCATTGCTTCAACTTACAGAGGGTTTGTCGTGTTTGGGGAGCTGGGTCAGAACACCCCCTCCCAGAAGGTAACAAGGAAAAGAAGTTGTGAAGAGGATGTGTAGCATCGCAGACAATATTGCAGACCCTCCTCAAGCATCGCTTATATGCTATGTCCTGGATAGAAGGAAGTGAACCACCAATAATCTTTTCTGCCATCCTCACCACTCTCTGCACCGCCTTCCTGTCCAAAGCAGTAATGCTTTCAAACCAGACAGTAATGTAATATGACAGGATGCTCTCGATCGTCCCTCTATAGAAAGTGGTAAGGACAGGGGAAGGAACATGTACTTGTCTCCTGCGATGCAGAAAATGCAGGTGCACCTGTGCCTGCTTCATCAGTGTCTCCCCGTTGAGTGACCAAGCTAGCCTACTTGTTAGCTGCACACCCAGAAACCTGATGCTGCTAACCAGCTCCACAGGTGAATCATTAATATACAGGAACAAGTAGCTCTCTTGTTTCCTTGCCCATGTATTGAACTACAATAAACTCATACCTTCTCCATCTCAAGAAGATAGTGATCAATGAAGTCTTGTGGCTCATGGAGAGAGCTGGATTCCTTGTGTTTCTGTATTTCTTGCTTTGCAAAGGAAAGGATCCAGGCTATAGAAGCCAGGGTTTTCTTGTGAGGGCCTGGGAGGTAGTTCATTAATGGGGGGAACAAATCATACACCTAATAGAAAAAGAAGAGGAAAAGTTACTTATTTTCCACCACAATTAGAGAAGACTCTCAGCAGCTGACAGTAACAGACAGTACTTACTAATAAAAAAAATTTATAAACAGATTAAAACATGGTAAACAATACATAGTAGTGTCAGACCTTTTAATATACACCTACTGGGGAGAAGAGTACATTAGATGATTTGTAAGGCTTCCTCCATGCCTTACATGACCATGAAAATACTGATGGAAATATAGGTTTGGGGGGAGTTTTGTCTCTCTTGTAGAGAAATGACTCACCATATGGAAAAAGCCACCAGTGAATTTCACAATAATATCAAGGGCTTGAATTAACTTCTGGAAGTTTTCATCTTCAGGAGCAAACTGACGTCCAAAACTCAAAGCACAGATGACGTTAGAAACTGCATTTAGTACTGGAAATGAAGGGTCAAATGGCTGTCCTGCAAATGAAGATATGTTATAATGAATGTTCAGGGAACAGGACTTCTAAGGGGAAGAAGGAAAAGAATTTGGAACTAATTGTTTGAAAAATAGAAAAATCATATCACATACACAGGTTTTTATTCGAAATGCTCAGAATGGAAAAGATTTCTGCAGATAAGGGACTTGAGCCATTGTCATTACCCCAAATGACAATGAGTCCCTTCGGAGTTGGGCGGCATACAAATTTAATAAATAAATAAATAAATAAATGACTTACCTTTTGTTTGTCTAAAGACGTCTACCAATGTCTGAGCAACTTCTTCTATTCTATGCTCAATGCTTTTCTTCCCCAGGCCCAGCTTCCTCAGAGAAGTGATGCCAATGTGTCGCTGCTGTTTCCAGGTGTGGCCATTGGAAAGAATAATTCCTGAAGCCATCAACAGACAGTGATAAATTATTCCTGATAACATTCATGTTAAAATATGCTTAGGTCTAGTTGTTGCCAAACGTCTCTCTGGATTTCAGGTGGAAATATCAAATCACAAGCAATGGTTATTTTCTCTAGTCAACAATAACTTTATTCATGGATTTACTTTTCATAAACCAAAAGAAATAAGAGTTCAGTTTTTTTTCTTATAATATTTTGTTGAATGTATTAGTTATGTGGGATTATTTCAAGGCATACACATATGAGTGAATTTGTAAAACAAACAGAGGTAGTTTCCAGAATGGATAGGTGATCAGTGAAGGTAGATTGATCATATATTTGAATGGTCAATATAAAATTAGTGCCTTTAGGTGGATTGGTCATATAGAGAGAATTGGTGAAAATCAAGTGTGCAAAACAGATAAATGAAGGAAGAGGGGAGACATCAAAAGGAAGCGAAAGATGGAGAAACTTGTATTGGAAGAGGTTGATGAGATCATCAGAAAGTGGATTAAGCAATATTTATTTTTGCTTATATCGTGCCTTTAAATCATTTTGTTTATTATGTCTTACTCTTTTTTCCCTATGTTATGAATAATATTACCACAAATTATAATAGTGTGATGGTTATTGAGATACAATTCTTTACAATTTGCACCTACCCTTTCCTTTTCCTAAAGCAGTCAAGAAAGGATCATCCGATCGATCAGAGAATTCTTCTGGGAAGCTGGTCATTTCTTCTTTCACAGCTTTGAATCCAGACAGTACTACCACAAGGTAAGGTCCGAGCCACATGGAGTATATATTTCCATATCGTTTTACATGCTGCCAAGTGAATCGAAGATGAGAAACATTACAATCAAATAAAACAGGGTTGTTGTTGTTGTTAGTTGCAAAGTTGTGTCCGACCCATCGCGACCCCATGGACAACGTTCCTCCAGGCCTTCCTGTTCTCTACCATCCTCTGGAGTCCATTTAAGCTCATAAACAGGGTATGTGCAGCTAATATGCTACCAACAGTTTTCCTAAATCCTGAATTATGCAATTCTCTGCTCTTTAGAATCCTTTTCTCTCTCTCTAATATTCCTGCCAAGACCTTCTCTATCTACTTTTTAAAATTCTCCTGGGATATATCTTTCTCTATGTTTCTGGCTGAAATCCACCATCTCCTATCTGTTGGCTCCATTCCCCCTTGCCTTAGATGAGAGATGGTTTTCTTACTGCCCAGTCCTCCTGTGACTGTCAGAAATGTGAGCCAGTGGTTGTTTGAAAGAGATAAGTCATATCTTTTGAATGCTACAGTTTGGGTGCTTTTCAGAGGCTTTCTCAACCTTGCCCTATGCTTTTTTAAGCCACAAACTCTTCAACTTTCCAACTGTCCTGTCTAGAGATTTTGGGCTGAAGAATTGTTCTTCTTCTGATGGGTTGTAACCTGAATAAAAAATTGGCCACAACAGCAGTACTACCCATATAAATTATTGGGTGAGTTGTAAACAAAAATTGACCAACTTCCATGTGATGTATAACTCATGGAGATACTGTGGCCTTGTTAGTGAGTAGTAGCCCCAGACTAAAAGGTAAAGGTAAAGGTTCCCCTTGCACATATGTGCTAGTCATTCCCAACTCTAGGGGCCGGTGCTCATCTCTGTTTCAAAGCCAAAGAGCCAGCGCTGTCCGAAGATGTTCTCCGTGGTCATGTGGCTGGCATGACTAAATGCCGAAGGCGCACGGAGCGCTGTTACCTTCCCACCAAAGGTGGTTCCTATTTTTCTACTTGCATTTTTTACGTGCTTTTGAACTGCTAGGTTGGCAGAAGCTGGGACAAGTAACGGGAGCTCACTCTGTTATGCGGTGCTAGGGATTCGAACCGCCGAACTGCCGACCTTTCTGATCGACAAGCTCAGCGTCTTAGCCACTGAGCCACCGCGTCCCTTTATCGTCCCTTTCAGACTATAGGGAGCCTTAAGACACTGTTGGGGACAGACGTCATCTTCAGCAGAGGAGAAATGTGGCCTGGTGAACCTAAATTGCTCTCAGTGATACCATTTGCTCAGTAGGAGACAGAGAACGGCTCCAGAGAATGACAGAAAAAGCTGAGACAAATGGCTGCAAGTATACCAAGTTTTAATGTCCCAAAGGTGGTTTTTCAAAAGGCAACTGGACTTTGTTTTTCCTTGAAGACGTTTTGCTTCTCATCCAAGAAGCTTCTTCAGCTTCTTCAGTACTAGGACTGATGGTGTTACCTAGTTTTGATAATAAAACGTCTGCAAAAAAACCAACCAAGCTCAGAGAGCACCAAGCACCCCTCATTTCAACCCTGAGCTACAAATATTCTCCTTTATTGGTATTGGGAATACTTTAATTTGGTTCCTTCCAAAGTCAGGGGGTGCTAAATCTTACTGTTGGCTAAGATGAGAAGCGAAACATCTTCAATGAAAAAGAACCTTGGGACAACCATGACCTGGATGATTGAGAATCTCCATAGACATTTACCAAATTTTAACTTGGTTTTATTCTTGTTTTTAATTTGTTTTTAATCTATGTATTTATATGGCTGTATGGCTTTTATTTGTAAACCACTCAGAGTCACTTAGATAAAATGGGCAATGTATACATTTGATAAATGAATAAAATAAAAATATTAAATAGAATTTATAAGACTAGACCTAATGTTAGCATTACCGGGTAGACCAGACAGGGAACATGACCAGATAATCTAATTCTATTTTATTGTAAAGCTACATTAATAGAATCTTGCAAGTCTGAAAAAATAGTTCTTCCCCCTGGCTCTTTTACAGTCTGAGAAACTAGGAAGTGTATCTTGTGAGTCTCTTGCCCTGCCACTGTCTAGATCTGTATCTGTGTTATGCTCTCTCTTATCTGTCCATTCCCTAGGCAGCATTTCTTTGCCCCGTCTTCCAAAGACTTTCAAATGTACCATTGCACTTATGGCTCATAAAATTGGCTGTATTTGCTGAATTACAATCATTATATGTTCCTTCCTTCCTTCCTTCCTTCCTTCCTTCCTTCCTTCCTTCCTTCTTTCTTTCCTTTTCCCTTTCCCTTTCCCCACTCATCTCAACCAGATATTCTGTACAATGTACAACATAAAAAATTAAAACAGTACAGAATAAATATATATATGGTCACCAAATATGACTATTGCCATAGATGCCATAGTGTAGCCAAGAAACAGATGCCCCTAACACACTCATGGCCCCAGGCCTGGGCATATAACCATTGTCTTCATGGCTTTATGAAAGCCGAACAGGGTTGAGGGCATCCTAATCTGTGGAGGAAGAATATCCCTGAGGATAGGGGGTACCACAGAAAAGGGACATCTCCATTCCTTGGCTGACAGGATCCATAACAAGCCCAAGCTGCTGGACAGAATTGGATGGGGAGAAACAGCTGCGAGAAAAACAGTCCCTCAGGAATCTGGTTTCAAGCCATGAAGGGCTAACAGGTGTAGAAACACCTTGAATTGCACCTGGAAAAAATACTGGCAACATGCCAGTACCTCTACTAATTTTAGTTCTATTAATGTTCTTCCCAGATAAAACCCCTGCATTTATTTCTTCGGGTTAATGATAGTCTTTCCATTTTACTGGACATTGTAATTAGTGATTATATAATCTCAAAAGCAATATATGGACATTATCATTTTATCATTATACAATTGCAGAATTAACAAGGGCCATTTCAGCTGTTACGTTTGACCTATTGTCCAGTGCAAGAATACAAAATAAAACATCTTCATTGGGGGATGTCCAGCCTCCATTTGAACAGAGTGAAGGGGAAACCACCCTCTCTCTAGAGAAATTGGTTCCATTATCAATGTTTTATTGGTAAGATTGAACCAGAATCTGCCTTCTAAAAATTTACATCCTGCCCTATTATTTCACCTCCTGCCCTGTGAAACGATGGAAAGCAGGTCTCGGCTTGAATGTTCTGGCATGATGAGGAAAACAATCAAGTATCATCACTATCACTTGATTAAATTCCTCATCATGCAAGAATTATTGCCTTAGGTTAATATAAATTAGGTTAATAAAATCCATAATTATGGTACAAAGAAAATAATTAAAATTATGGCATTACTGACTGGTTGATTATTTAGAATTAAATACCTTAAGCAAAACATCTTCTTGAAGCCCAATCCCATTTGCCAACAAGGTCCCAACGAGAGGTAGAGCCAAAGGACCGGGAGGCAAATGTCTTCGGGTCCAAAGTTGTCTCAGGAAGAAGAGAATCAGCAGAGCAAGCAGCAAAACAAACAAAATTGTCCCTATTGCCATCATTGTCCTTCTGGAACTTTCTCTCTAGTGCTTCCAAGTTGATCTTGAGGTAGTTGTTTCCTTTTATCTAATGCTTTTTGCTTTTCTTCCTGGTTTCTGTACTTCATTGATTGGAAACTAATAGCAATGTGTCTTTTGATGATCTGTGTAATTAGCGCTGGTATTTGGTCAACAAGAGATTGCCACATTCATTCTCATACTTCTGACCATGTGCACCTTAAGTAGCAGAGGAAGATATTTTTTTTTTTTAAATCAAGGACATGGGGTGAAAGCAAAAGCAGTTAGAGAAAGAAAGTCATGTATTGTATACCATCTAGACCACTTTGGTGAATGAGGCAGTTTATACATGAAGTAAATAATTAAATGAATGACAAGCAAGAAGGTGATTCAAGGGGAGAATTGGGCCTGGCACCCAGTGAGACATATTAAGGCAATCAGTAGTTTGGTGGTAAGGAATAAAAAGAATAATAAAAGTATTGGGTCATAAGGCAAAGCACAATATCACAAAGGATGGCTAGGTGGTACTCAAGCCACCTGACCTCTATTGGGTTTAATGATGCTTCAGAGTTGGGCAGTTGTTCCTGGTAAAGCTTTAGCAAGGATCATTTCCAGATGTGGTCATGGGTTAGGCAGCTGGATTGTTGACATAGTTTTTAAATAGGTATTTCTAAACACTCACAGCTCTCTACCTATAATTTACTGCTTGGATTCAGGACACCTTTCAATCATTAACACCTGCTGCGGAATCTATTATACCAGCCCTTCCTTATTAGCATGGTGTTTACACTTGTTTTAGTTGCAAAAGGCTGCACAACAACCAGAGATGGTTCTCACCAGTATGAGGCCTTCATGAAGACGTTCCCTTATTTGTAAGTGAAGTTGAATGAGGTTCTTCATGATAATGTCCTGACGCTGGGCTTGCAAGGGTAAGTATGAGACATAATCCTGGACTAGATAATATCTCTGTGGCCCAACAAGATTTTTCTGTATAATAGGTTAAATATCATTTTCATATGGGACACCATGATTTTCATCATGATTTCATCATGATTTTCAAATAATGCTGGCATACTACGGTATCATGTTAAGGACATATTGGGTTATAAGGTCCTAGATTTTTTTTAAAAAAATCTCTTTATTATTTGAGTGACTTATGGTCAGAGAGAACTTCCTTCATGTGGATTAATATAACTTGTTGACAAAATGCCAGTGATATTCAAACTAATAATCAAAACATGTCTTGCTATTCATTCCCATTGATGAATACATAAAACAGGAGGAAGAGCAAAAAGCATCAGACAAAAGGATACAACTGTCTGCAGATCTACTAGTGATCATCAAAGAATAAGAACTAGCAGAACAATGATGATGATAGGGACAATTTTGGGTTTTTTGCTGCTTGCTCTGTTGGTTCTCTTCTTCCTGAAACAACTTTGGACCAGAAGACATTTGCCTCCTGGTCCTTTGGCTCTGCCACTCATTGGGACCTTCTTGGCAGTTGGGCTTTGGCTCCGTGAAGATTACTTCCGTAAGGTATTTAATTCTAGCCAGTAGTAATCATGATAATTCTCAGTTGTTTTTTTATAACAAAATTATGGTATAATTCATCATGCCACAATATTCAGGTAAGACTTGCTTATAGCTGCTTCACTAAGAACAATGTGAAATAATGGGGTTGAATTTTTAGAAGGCAGTTTCTAGTTCCAAGTTACCCATAAATGTTTGATAATGGAACCAATTCTTCAGAGAGAGGGTGGGTTCCCCTTCATTTTGTTCAAATGAAGCTAGACATTCTTCTGTTGAAGATGCTTTGTTTTATGTTCCTACGGTGGACAATAAGTAGAACCTTCTAGCCTAAATGGCCCCTCTAATTCTGCAATTGTATAATAATTTAAAAACTGTTCTGGGTTTGAGTTCTGAAGAGTAAGTTCTATTTTAGATAATGACTCATGTAGCTGGTTGGAGAAGACAGGAATAGAACAGTTTTCTCCTAACAGACACTTATATCTGCTTTGTATGTAGTATAGTATGACCAAGATATTGGTACTTATAAAGTCTAATTTAACTGCATCTCCACTTCCGGCGTGTTCTCCAGCTTCATGTTCTCTTAGCAACCTACTTTTGCCTAGGGAAGAAAGTTATATTCTTTGCCTGGGTCCCACTATAGCAGGGGTGTCAAACTCAAGTCCCGGGGGCCGGATCCTGCCCACGGGGTACTTAGATCTGACCTGCAGGGCCATCCTGGAAACAGCAAATTGCATATGGTGAAAAAACCTTAGAATTCGGGATTTAAGAAGAACTGTAGATGGCATATAGTATTAAATGGGAATAATCTGTGTATTTGATTGTAACATTTCTCATCTTTGATTCACCTGACAGCCTGTAAAACGATATGGAAATATTTACTCCTTGTGGTATGGGCAACAACTTATGATAATGCTGTCTGGGTTCAAAGCAGTGAAAGAAGGAATGACCAACTTCCCAGAAGAATTCTCAGTTCGAGTAGAGACTGCTTTCTTGAATGATTTTGGGAAAAGAAGGGGTAAGTGCAAATTGTAAGAAATTGTACCTTATTAACCATCAAACCCTTCCCATTTTTGGTAATATTATGCATAGCATTGGAAAAAAAGAGTAAGATGTAGTAAACAAAATGATTTACCAGCACAAGACAAGTAAAAGAAATATTCCTTAATCCACTTTATACCAAAATATTATACATGTCCATAACTTTCTATCTGGACTATTACATTCATATATTGATTTAGACAGATACAGATTAACAGAGTTGGAAGGGACCTTGTAGGTCATGTAGTCCAGGGGTGTCAAACTCAAGGCCCAGGGGCTGGATCTGGCCCCTGGGGTGCTTAGATCTGGCCCGCAGGGCGGTCCTGGAAACAGCGAAGGACCGGGCCACACTGCCTCTGCCAGCAAAACTGGAGCGAGCTCCGTTTTCACTGGCAGAGGGTTGCAGGAGGCCATCGCAGTTGAAAACGGAGCTCGGAGCCCATTTTCGCTGGAAGAGCGCTCGGGCCACTACAGGCACACCCGACACAAGTGACGTTGAGCTGGCCACACCCACCCCAGCCACGCCCACCCCAGCCCCTGAAGGTCAAACACAACCCTGATTGAAATTGAGTTTGACACCCCTGATCTAGTCCAACCCCCCTGCCCAAGCAGACCCTACACCATTTCTGACAGATGGCAGTCCAGTTTCTTCTTGAAAGTTTCCAGTGGTGAAGCTCGCACAACTTGTGAGGGCAAGCTGTTCCATGGGTTGACTGTTCTCACTGTCAAAAAAATTCTCCTTATTTCCAGGTTGAATCTCTCCTTGTTCAGTTTCCATCCATTATTCCTTGTCTGGTCTACAGGTGCTTTGGAAAATAGCTTGACTCTCTCCTCTTTGTGGTAGCCCCTCAAATATTGGAACACTGCTATTATGTCTCCCCTTGTCCTTCTCTTCACTAGACTAGCCATGGCCAGTTCCTGCAACCGTTCTTTATATGTTTTAGCCTCCAGTCCCCTAATCATCTTGGTTGCTCTTCTCTGCACTCTTTCTAGAGTCTCGATATCTTTTTTATAGTGTGGTGACTAAAATTGGATGCAGTATTCTAGGTGTGGTCTTACTAAGGCTTTATAGAGTGGTATTAGTACCTCACTTGATCTTGATTGTATCCCTTTGTTAATGCAACTTATGATTGCATTCATTTTTTTGGGGCTGCCACTGCACACTATTAGTACATATTTAATTGATTGCCTACTAAGACTCCAAGATTCCTCTCACAGTTACTGCTATTAAGCCTGGTTTGACCCAGTCTATATATGTACTTTTGGTTTTTCTTGCCTAAGTGTAAGACTTTACTTTTCTCTACATTGAATTTCATTTTGTTAGATAGGGTGCAGTGTTCAAGTCTGTCAAGATCCATCTGGATCTTGAGCCTATCTTCTAGGGTGTTAGCTATTCCTGTCAGTTTAGTATCATCCGCAAATTTGGTATGTTCCCCTTCTATTCCCTCATCTAAGTTATTTATGAAGATATTGAAGAGTACTGGGTCTAAGACGGAACCTTGTGTTACCCCACTGCTTCCTTCCTTTTATGTAGATGTAGTACCATTAAGGACTACTAGTTAAGTACGGTTTCAATTCAAACCTTTATTGTCAGAGTACAACATGTGTACAATGAGATTGGCTGAGCAAAAAAAAAAAAAAAAAAAAAAAAAAAAAAAAAACAAAAAGCAAAACCAAAAACAAAAAAAAAAACAGATAAATAGATAGATGGATACAAGATGGTGACGCATGCACAGTGCTGGAAACTTGGCTTCTGTGCATGCACAAAAGAAAAAAAAACCTGGAAAAAAATTTCCCCCCCCCCCCCAAATCCCCCCCCCAAAAAGCTGAAAACAAGATGGCGACACATGCGCAGTGCCGGAAGCTCTGCTTCTGCGCATGCACAGAAGAAACAAAAACCGGAAAAAAATTCCAAAAGAAATAAAAAATAAAGCAAAAACAATTTGAATACAGGTACAGAATCTAGGGATGCGACCTCCCCCCAGGCTTATTTGGATTTTCCTCGTGAAATTTGGCTATAAGGTGATCAGCCTGGATATTCCTCCTCTTTACCCAAGATGCCTCTGATAAGGGGTAATCCTTCCACTTGATTAAGTATTGGAGTTGTCTCTGGTGCCACCTCGAGTCGAGGATTCGTTGCACCTCATAATGGGTTTGGCCCCCCATGACCATGGGGCCTGGGGGCTCATGGGGTAGTGGCCTCAGGTTTGATCCGACTACGGGTTTTAGGAGGCTACTATGGAATACTGGGTGTATCTTCCCTAGGAGTCTAAGCAATTTCAATTGTACCGTGACTGGGTTGATTATTTTTACTATGGGGAATGGTCCCATATACTTTGGCCCCAGTTTCTTGCTAGGGAGTTTTAACCTTAAATATTTTGTGGAGAGGTAAACTTTCTCCCCCAATTGGAATGGCCATTGGGGAGCTTGATGTTTGTCTGCCTGTTTCTTATAGGTTTATGCTGCTTTAGCTAGTGCCTTCTTGATGTTTTCCCATGCTGCTTGCTGCTTGG
>QLTV01001124.1:295185-318502 GCA_003457575.1 Thermophis baileyi
ACAATTTTCATCATTGTTATGCTCTATTTCTGTAGAAATGTAGTTATTTCTTATATATAGTGCAACTCCACCTCCTCTTTCATTCGGTCTGTTTCTTTTAAATAATTTAAATTCCTCTAGCTGTATGTTCCATTTGTGGGTTTCATCCCACCAAGTTTCCGTAATGGCAACAATATCATATCTGCCCTCATTTACTTGAATTTCTAATTCACCCTGTTTATTCCTCATACTCTGTGCATTGGTGTATAGACATTTGAGTCCATTTTGATTGACCCTGTGCTTACTGTCTACATAACCTGTGTTGTGCCTGACTGCCCCTACTTTCTTGCCACCTGTTTGTTTAGTGCACATAGTATGGCACTCACTATTACATGGTTGTGCTTGACAGCAAGGTTGATAGATAATCTTACCCACACAATCAACTATGTTACATGCACTGATAACCGTATTAATTTTAGATTGCTGGGGACAGAAAGTTTATTCCTCATTCTCTGTTCATTGGTGTATAGACATTTGAGTCCATTTTGATTGACCCTGTGCTTACTGTCTACATAACCTGTGTTGTGCCTGACTGCCCCTACTTTCTTGCCACCTGTTTGTTTAGTGCACATAGTATGGCACTCACTATTAAATGCTTGGTTTTGCTTGACAGCAAGGTTGATAATCTTACCCACACAATCAACTATGTTACATGCACTGATAACCGTATTAATTTTAGATTGCTGGGGACAGAAATGTTCTGTATCAATTAATTCTCTGTCCCCGCTGTTCAGTTTAAATGTTTATCCAGAAAATCTGTGAATTTAATGCCAAGTAACCCAGTCCCTTTCTTTGATGGATGCAAACCATCTCTTTTGTACAGTTTTTCATTGGACCAGCTGCAGACATCATGACTAATAAAACCAAAGCCTTCCCTTTTACACCACTTTTTGGGTGTACATCTGGGACAGATCATTTGTGCCAAGATATATAACAATAGCATCAACATCACAGTCCTTACTGGCATTCTTGACTATCTTAAAAATATGCCTCTTGTCTCTGCTGACAGTTGCACCTGGCAGACACCTGACCTCTTTCATAACCTCCATATCCTTTCCTAAATTTACATCCCTTACAATTGAATCACCAACCAGAAGGTTGTATTCTCTTTTTGGAAGTCTTCTGGGATAATTCTGAACTATCCTGCCTCTCTTCTACTGTATGTGCCATTCCTCCAAATATATAACGGCATGTATTTGTCCCCTGACAGTTTTCTTTTCCTCCTGGCTGAACATACCTACTGCTTCCAATTGTTCCTTTTAAGTTTTTGCTCCTAGGACCCTTATCATGTCAGCTATTCTCTCCCAAAATACAGTTGAATTTGTAAAGCTGTTTCTAAAGCACAATGTAGAGATCTAGAAGCAATGTTCTAGTGGTGTCTAAATAATTAGAAATAAAGAGAAGAATGATTTCTCTGGATCTGGATACTAGATTTCTGCTGATCTACCCTAAAATCTATACAGATAGTCTGTCAACTCCGAAGCTAGCCTGACCGAGACCATCTTGGAGGCTTCAGTGCTGCCACAATGGCGCTGAGGGATAGGGAGGGGGGAATAGAGTTAGCTGGGGTTTTGTAGCCAAAACAAAATAGTTTCCCCTGTGAACCAAGGACATTCCCACAGGTGAATTCAGCATACACTAAGTACACACACACACACACACACACACACACACACACACAGAGAGAGAGAGAGGGGGGGGGTGAGGGAGGGAGGGGGAGGGAGGGCTTTCTTTTCCATTCACACAAACAAGCAAACAGGCAGGGGCTGGACTAGAAGACCTCCAAGGTCCCTTCCAGCTCTATTCTATTCTAAATTCTAAAAGCAACTCTGTGTGGGTCTGCATTAGGACTATTGCCCAATACAGTATCTTGGAATAGCATTAAACAGTCCCTTTTTCCACAAATCTATAGCTTGACTATTTCAGTCCATCTAATAGCTTGGAATATCCCTCTCAAGCTTCCCACAGCTTGAGCCCATAAGTCATCCCTACCCTCCTGTCAAGTGCCAAGAAAATCAGGACATTCAGGCAGTTCAAATGAGTGTAAAGTTTCATTGCAAACTTAAGCTCTCTACAAGAATCTGAGCTACTAAAAGTCTAGGGAAATTTGTGGGAATGAAGAAAGGGATTCAAGGCATTCTCTTGTGGGCACACAGTGACTCATGACTTATGATGTATTTGACCCTTCCCTGCTTTACTTATGGCAGAGAATAAATAACTTTCCCTCTTCTTTTTCTGTTAGTTGTATGATTTGTTCCCACAATTAATGAAGCACCTCCCAGGCCCTCACAAGAAAGCCCTGGCTTCTGTGGATATTATCCATGCGTTTGCAAAGCAGGAAATAGAGAAACACAAGGAATCTCACTCTCTGCACGAGCCACAAGATTTCATTGATTACTATCTTTTTCAGATGGAAAAGGTATGGATTTATTGTGGTTCAATGCACGGGCAAGGAATTATTATATTCCTTGCTGTAAATAAACAGGCAGAGCTACTGATAACGTGTTCCTTCATCTTGGATTTTTCTTTCTTTCTTATTCAGCTCCCATTGTGAATATATACCATGCTTTGAAATGAGAACTATATTGTACCTCTGCTCTTGGTAGATGTGAAGTTGGGGGAAAACAGAAATCAATGGCTTCTGTTTTTTAGCCTCTTATGTTCCCCTGCCACTCTTTTTTCTAAAGAAGTTCCATTACAAAGGAAAAAGTATTAATAGGGTAGGGATTTTGAATCATTCATACTCAATCCCTGAAAAGATTGGGAAAGGACAGATACTTTCATAGCCTTGACCATATGTAAAAATTTAAAATATTTTGAAACAAGGAAAAAAAGGTCGTCCTTTGTAGTGTTTTGGGGAAAAGACCCAGAATGATTTTTTAGAAGTAACTTATCAATTTGTGCTCAGCTTAGCATTGTGCTCACCATTTCACATGGTCTTAGTTTCTATACAGTCACAAGGCCCTAGACCCGTGATGGCGAACCTATGCATGCATGCCACAGGTGGCACGCGGAGCCATATCTGCCGGCATGTGAGCCGTTGCGCTAGCTCAGCTCCAACATGCATGTGCACACCGGCCAGCTAATTTTCAGGTCACGCAGAGGCACTGGGAGGGCGTTTTGGCCTCCTGAGGGCCTCCAGGGGGGCAGGGGAGGGTGTTTTTGCCCTCCCCAGGCTCAAGGGAACCCTCTGGAGCCTGGGGAGGGTGAAAAACGGGCCTACTGGGTCCACCGGAAGTCGGAAATGGGCTGTTTCCGGCCTCCAGAGGGCCTCTGGGGGGCAGGGAGGCCGTTTTTGCCCTCCCCAGGCTCCAGGGAAGCCTCTGGAGCCTGGGGAGGGCGAAAAACGGGCCTACCGGGCCCACCGGAAGTCGGGTAATGGGGGAGCGGGGGTGGGTCGTGCCCACATGCACAGGGGGTGGTGCAGCACAGGGGGTCACATGCGCATGCACAAGGGGGTGGGGCGTGGGGGGCATTGAATTATGGGTGTGGGCATGCGCGCTCGTGCGATAGCTTTCAGCACCTGAGGAAAAAAAGGTTCGCCATCACTGCCCTAGACCAACCAACAGAGCCACGTTTTTAGCTTTCTCAAGAGATCAGGAGACTGGAGACCGACCTCACCTCCAGCCAGGGGGAAAATATTCCATAGGGCAGGGACCACAGCAGGAAAGGCTCTTCTCCTGGAACTTTTTTGGCAGACGAGATCTGAAGTGGGCTTCTTCTGCTGGATTGAGTGGGATAGGGAAATACCATCGGGGTGAGTAGTCTCCTTAGATACCTTGGGCCCATGCCATAAAGGGCTTTATAGAAAATAACCAACACCTTGAATTGGACCTGGAAGCAAACTGGCAATCAGTGCAGCTCATACAACGGTGGTGTTACATGGGCCACCTGAGTGGCCTCAGGAACTGTCTACACCGCTGCATTCTATACCAGTTATTGCTTGCAAGTACTCTTCAAGGGTAGCCCCATATAGAGCATGTTCCAGTAATCCAACCAAGAGATAAACAGGACATGAGTGACTGCACGGGCCTCACGATCCAGGAAAAGGCACCACGTGAAGTTGCACACAGATTCTCCTAGCCATGGCTGCCACCTGCTGTTCGAGCAGGAGTTGTGAGTCTAGGAGAACCCCCAGAAAACCAGAAACAAAAATAACCACAGGAAAGCTACATAGAATTCATTGTAATTTTCATTTTCCATTTTAAACATCAGAGCAGGAATGACCCTGTCTCTACCTACAGTGAAGAGAACCTGGCTCAGTGTATTTTTGATTTCTTTTCTGCTGGAACAGACACAACCTTTACTACTATGATGTGGGCATTGCTTCTCTTGACAAATCATCCTGACATCCAAGGTGAGCGAAATCTGGGCTGTGGGAACAAGGGCCAGTCTCAGGTTCTAGAACACAGAAGAATTATTTGAAGGTATTTGAAATATTGAGGGCTGTTGAATGATGAACTGAATCTATTCTTCATAGTAATTTTCCTATTTGAATTTCTGACCCTAAAATTGGGAACATGAGCTTAGTAAGATTAAAGGAAAGTATAGATTGTACATACAGAGAGCCTTCTCTGATATCAATAAAATATTGTGCGAGGAACTAAAAACTAGGAATCAGTGCAATGCAAAACAATTGAGCACATTTTAAATGCAGAAATCTACCAAAGTTTTCAGATGTGTTTTTCGTTTGCAGCCTAAATTGCATGTAGAAGGCCACATTAGAGTATGATAATGAACATAAGAGGGGCTTTGAAAAAATTGGATCCAGATTATTTTCAAAACAATTATTATTTCTTTTTAAAATTTAACCAGATTTCCAAACTGCTTGGAATTAAAATCAGGAGATTGACTTGTCTGAGGAGATTCATTGGAATCTTTGAATTAAATCACCAATTTATTTCACTATTCTAAATCAGTTTGGATTGGATCTAGTCATGTTCCAGAAACCTTAAAAGTGCAGTCCATCATGATCCTCAAAAGGATGAGGGGATTAATTGGAAGGTTAGCCTAAATCCTAATGTATGACTGGGTATTAAAATTGGAAAATAAATAAATAAGTGAAAAACAACACTGAAAGCTAAGTTTGTAGCAGGATCCAATCTGGGTTGGTCACCAGGACCAGAAGTTTACTCTTCCAAGCTTTCAGACTCAGGCTGGAGCCCATCCACAGGGAATTTCTCTCTAGCAAGTGTGTTGTTTACCTTCCGGTCAGGGGTGGGCTTCTGGGGGTTCACAGAGGTTCGGGAGAACCTTTAGCTAAGATTCTGTGCAGTTCAGAGAACCCCCAAATCCTTCTCCTGGCTAGCCCTNTTCCACTTCTAGAGAACATTGAACAGTTCAGTCAGGGGCTCTAATGTTGGGATTGATGGGATAATACAATTCAGTGCAGTACCGTATGATGTCATCCATGAAGAGCTGTCATCAGCTCCAGTCGCCTGTGAGTAACTATGAGCTTCTCCTGAGAATGAATAAAGTCTAGCTTTTAGCAAAAGTTCTAAAGTTCTTGGCTCTTAAATGCTTTTTTAATGCTAGGATTGTAAGGAATATCACACATAACTGAGTCTCAGTTTTCTAATGGCCCTACAAGAATATCCAGCAAGTGAGAATGGACTCCAGCATGAGTCCAAACGCTTGGAAGACTAAACCTCTGGTTCCAGTGACCAACCCAGATTGGATTCTGCAACATTATCCAGAGACACGTACATTTGTCTTCATTCACTAAGTTTGTATTTCCATCATTTTTTCCTAGAGAGAGTGCAGAAGGAGATTAAAGATGCTTTTGGTTTGTCATCTAATGCTCTAAAGACTATTCTACATCCTAAAAGTATTACTGAGGACACTATTAATAGACGGTTATTACTGCTAATGCATAATCTTTATAAGAACTCTAGATCCAAAGTTCACTTCAGGATACAAGGCCACCATGCCAACAGGATCCCAACTCAGAGAGGAGTGAGGCAGGGATGTATTTTAGTCCTCTATTGTTTAATGTCTATATTAATCCACTTGTGGCCAAATTGAATCGATTAGATCACCCTCCAAAGTCAGAAAAAAGGCATATTACAAATTTGTTGTATACAGATGATATTGTACTTTCTCACAAACATTATTTGGATTCATATGAGCCCTGAATGCCCTGACCAGCTATATTGCTCTAAGGTAGTATTTGAAATAGACAACAGCAAAACTAAAATGTTGACTTTCGCAAAGAGATCTAACAGCATGACAGGAGGATAAATGTCCAGAATATTGAAGAAGTAAAAATCTTTAAATATTTAGGCATGATTTTCCACAACTTCATTAAACATGGGGCATATCAAAACTATGCTATAGAAAATGCAAAAAAACCAGTGTCCACAATGCAAACCTTCTATTTTACCAGAGGAGCATAAAATATTCCAGCAGCACTGAAGGTATTTTCAGGTAAGCCTCTTCCACACTTTTGTTGCCCAGCTAGGACCTTATTTCTCCTTGGCCTCTCTTGAATGGCTTCAGTCCAAATTTCTAAGGTGTATGTTTCAGATAGCCCCTTGTGTTTCAACCACTGAACTAAGGAGGGATGCAGGACTGTCTGAGGTTGAAACAGATGCATGGACTGACATCATCGCACACTGGCTCAATTTACTGTCCTTTCCCACAGCTTGGAGCTCTTTTCTTACAGAGGATAACTATAAACCAATAAGGGTTAAAACTAATTCAGAAAAAACTCCCTCATCTTGGCCTCTCCAAGGAGGTGTTCCTACTGATGGGCTATGAGCATGCATTCAGTACATTTGAACAATGTATTAAGAACCAGTAAGTGGAACAAGACCTGTCTGCTCTACCCCAGAACAACTTCTTAAGCAGGTAGTCTGCCCTTTGTATACCAGCAAGATACCTATTTTATAGAATGGTTTCCTAATTTCTAAGGCCACTAAATCTAACATGCTGTAGCATTCCCCCTCAAAGAAGTTCTGGAGGGCTGATATAAAATTGTCCCCTGTAAACTGACAGGGGCGTGATGGCTCAGTGGTTAAAGATGCTGGACTTGCAAGCTGGAAAGCTGACAACCTAGGTTCAAGACAGGGGTGGGTTCTGCTTTTCTTCGCTGCTGGTTCGCTCAGTGATGCACCGCGCGGGCACTTTGCGCATGTGCAGTGCGCTTCGTGGGTGCGTCATGCATGCGCAGTGCTTAAAAAAAGCTTCTGCGCATGCACAGAAGCAAAAAACAAGATGACACGTAGGCGCCGCCGAAAGAACCAGTTCGGGGGCATGGCAGGTCTGGGTCGCTCCCGGTTCTAGCGACCCAGGCAGCCAAGTTACTACCGGTTCTATAGAACTGGTCCGAACCGGTCCGAACCCATCTTTGGTTCGAGACCCAAGTGCTGCATGACAGGGCGAGCTCCCATTACTTGCTCCAATTCCTGCCCACCTAGCAGTTTGAAAGCAAGCAAAGGAGAGTAGATAAATAGGTACCACTTCAGTGGGAAGGTTCTTTGGGCCTCAGTGTATAGTCATGCTGGCCACATGACCATGGAAATGTCTTCAGACAACGCTGGCTCCCTTGATTAAGAAACGGAGATGAGCACTGCCCCATAGAGTCAGACACGACTGGACAGGAGAAACCTTGATCTTTACACTTTATGAGCTGACGTTGTGCCCAGGTGGACAAGGGGCCACTGAAACTACAGTTCAGGTCCTGTTAGATTATTGCCTCTAGTCTATAAGGATTCTGTACTCATTGTTTAACTCATTACCTGGTAATATATTCTGGAAAATTCTCATCTCTGTTATGCACAGGTGTTACTATTGGATCAGTATGACACAGTTTATTTGAATGTAGCTAAATTCTTCTTAAAAAAGGTAAAATTAGGCCACTTCTTGATGATCTCACCATAAGTTGTAATATTATGTCTTGTTCTGTTTAATTGTTTTAAAAGTTTTCACTGTTAACTCTGGTCTGTGACCATAATAAAGGATTGATTGATACTTCTGAGAATTAAAATTGGGAAATGAATAAATAAATGAACAAAGGAATTAAAAAACACAATATTGAACATGAAGCTTCTGTTTCCATCATTGTTTTCTAGAGAAAGTCCAGAGATGGAAGATGTGGCCACACCTGCAAATAGAATCAAGATATGAGAAATATACAAAGATATATGGTTTCTATAAGGAACTAACAATACTAGACCAGATACTCCTAAGAACGGATGAAAAATTAATAAAGAAAATGTATAAGTACCTATTAAGCATTAAGATGGAAGATGAACAAGTGAAAGAAACAATAATAGTATGGGCAAAAACTTTGGATATATGATAGAGTTAGATAAATGGCAAAAACTCTGGGATAGAAATTATAAATTAACAATGGCAATAACCTACAAGGAAAATCTCTATAAAATGTTTTATAGGTGGCATTTGCCACCGGCAAGATTAGCAAAGATGTTCAAAAACATGTCCACTAAATGTTGGAAATGCAACCAGATACCAGGTTCTTACTACCATATGTGGTGGACATGCCCAAAGGCAAAAAGATTTTTGATGAAAATACATACATGGTTAGAAAAAAATGATAAAACAACATATAGATTTAAAGCCAGAAATATTTTTGTTAGGTATAATATCAGAAAACTATAACAAAGGGAATACATATTTATTACTATACGTGTTGACAGCGGCGAGAATTGTATTTGCGCAATATTGGAAGAATGAGAATAGTCCAACAGAGAAGATAATTAAAAAGATATTAGATTGTGCAGAGATGGATAGATTGACACTAAAAATAAAGGACAAGGAAGAAACAGAATATTTCTTAACATGGGATGTGTTTTACCAGTGGCTAGATAACAGAAGTAGAAATTAAAAGATAAAAGATTATTACTAGGTATAAGTTAATAATGAAAGATTATGATTATATATAACTAAACAATACATTATTATTATTATTATTATTATTATTATTATTATTATTATTTCATTAAACATGAAACTCAGTCAACTGAACATTTAAAAATGTATCACAAATATCATTGACTGGCGCTGATGCTTGATATGGGTTGCTGCCAGCCTCCTAGGTATGAACCAAGTATCTTTTTAAAATGTATGTTGTTCCAAGTAGTGCAGTCTTTTGCAATTCCGCTGGTGTTATAGCAGGTAGCTGCAATTTCTTGATGTATTTTGTAAAATTCTTGGACATAATACCAAGTGTCCTGATGACAATGGGTATCACTGTTACATGTTGTTATTGTTATTATTATTATTAGTAGTAGTAGTATTGCTATTAATATTGGACTGTATAAGTAAAATAACTCAGACAATGCAATGTTCACTAAGCACTTTTGTTGATTAAAATAAAAAGGATTGATTGATACTTCCGAGGATTAAAATTGGGAAATGAATAAATAAATGAACAAAGGAATAAAAAAACCACAATATTGAACATAAAGTTTCTGTTTCCATCATTGTTTTCTAGAGAAAGTCCAGAAAGAGATTGAAGATGTTTTTGGTTCCTCGGGGTCAATTTCCTACCAGGATCGGAAGAAGCTGCCCTACACCAATGCTGTGATTCATGAAATGCAGCGTGTAAAATATGCCTTGCTATATGGGGTTCCCAGGCAAAGCACAAAGGATGTGACGATGAGGGGATATCACATTCCAAAGGTGAGAAACATGTTCAGGAAGCATTGCGGTAACCCAACATGGAAGGAAAAAGAGAATAGGGCACTTGGAAGGTCTCTGTTCAGGAAGTGCCAATTAGTCATGCAAAACTGAATAAGCAAGAATAGCAAACATTTTTGAGGGATGAATTATGGGTTTAAATCCAAACACTTCTCTGATTTTAAAATTAGAACCTTAAACATTTTTTTTGTATCCTAGGAGGATGATAAGAGTTTAGGGGCTGAACCTGAGATCAGAATTGTAGTCATCTGTAGCCATGTTTCTTTGTCCCCTTCTTTAAGAGACAAGGTGACTTCAGCTAAGCTGTTGAGCAGCCACTGCTCTCAGAAACTGCTCTGAGAAACAAACAAACAAACATGGATCCGTAAAGGCAAGCTATGAGCAAAGGTTTCATCAATATTTTTGGAACTTCTTTGCCTGTTTCCTTTATGAAATTCTTCTGTTTAATTATCTCTTTTTTTTAAACAGGGGTCCATTATTGTCCCAGACCTGCGCTCTGTTCTTCTTGATCCTGAACAATGGGAGACACCTGAAAAATTCAATCCAAATCATTTTTTAGATAAGGATGGGAAGTTCATTGATCGAGAAGAGTTTCTGCCCTTTGGAATAGGTAAATCCTTGAGCAAAAAGCAGCTTACTCATTCCTTATTTCATTTACCGTATTTTTCAGAGTATAAGACGCACCTTCCCCCCCCTAAAAGAAGCTGAAAATTTGGGTGCGTCTTATACTCCAAATGTAGCTTTTTCGAAGCTTTTTTTCCCAGCCCTAACGAGGTGCTAACAGTGAAGCGATCTTCCGTGCTTTGCTAGCTAAGCGATCTTCCCTTTGCCTGTTTTTTTCATTGCTACTCCCTCCGAAGGTTTTTCCCAGCCCTAAGTCTTTGCAGGATTTTTCATTGCTACTCCAGGGGTGGGTTCCTACCGTTCAGACCGGTTCGCCTGAACCGGTAGCGACCCGCTAGTGACGTCATCCGAACCGGCTTGGTGGGTGCTGTTCCGTGGGGACCGCCATCTTTTTTTAAAAAAAAAATTCAATTTTTTTTTATTTTTTTCTGAGCATGCTCAGAAGGTGACTTCCAGCACTGTTCATATGTTCATCTCTGTGTGGCTTTTAAGTGCAGGTTGGTCCTTGACTTACAACTAGTCATTTAGTGACTGTTCAAAGTTACAATGGCCGTGAAAAAAGTGACTTATGACCATTTTTCACACTTAACGACCATTAAGTGTGAAAAATGGTCATAAGTCACTTTTTCACCACATTTTACAATTTGGCCACTCCCACCCGGTCACACGACCGCCAAGCCACTCCCACCCAGTCACATGGCCGTCAAGCCACTCCCACCCAGTCACATGGCCATCAAGCCACTCCCACAAAATTAAGCCATGCCCACAGAGTGGTAGTAAAAAAATTTGGAACCCACCCCTGTGCTACTCCCTCCAAAGAAGGTTTTTTCAGCCCTAGGTCTTTGCAGGCTTTTTTCATTGCTACTCCCTCCGAAGAAGGTTTTTTTCCAGCCCTAACCAGGGGATAAAATAATGTGCTGAAGCTGACCAGACTAAGGACGCTAGCCAGATGAATACCTGGTAGGCAGATTTCCCCACCCCCTATTTTCCTCCCCAAAAACTAAGGTGCGTCTTATACTCCGGTGCGTCTTATACTCTGAAAAATACGGTATACTCTGGAGAACAGATTATGACCCCCTTTATGCATGCTTTATCTCATCCAAAGGTCTACGTGCCTGTGTGGGAGAGCAGCTGGCAAGAATTGAGATCTTCATCCTTCTGACCAGCCTGCTGAGGGCCTTCAACTTCCGGTTGCCTGAAGGAGTAAAGGAATTCAGTGAAGCCCCTGTTGCAAAGATGTCAATGCATCCATGCCCTTACAAACTGTGTGCTATTCCCACACAGGCTTAAACTTTTAAAAACACCATAAAAAGCATAAAACTGCCTCTTCACTTAATTTATTCTTTTTCTTTCATTTATTGTACTTTAAAACTTTTTCAGCCTGTTGCTGGGTTCACAAACATACCCAACCATGTCAACCAGGAGGACATGTTTGAATGATATGATGAGTAAGTTTGTTACATTTTTTTTAGCTTAGTTTTCTTTTGGGTGCCAATAAACATATTACTTTCCATTTAGTCCTAGAATCTTTTTTTTCCCCATTTTTAATAAATTTCTCCTATGAATTTCACAGTCTCCAGCCAGAGCAAACTTCACAAATAGTCCAAAATTATGACACCATGCTTGAAGCGATAAGATGCTGTTGATGGAATTAACAAAAGAAGAAACAGAACATCCATAAGAGCAACCAATGTGTTTTTTTATCCCATACTTAGGGCTGAACCTGGACTGGATCCAAATGCTTCATCTAGATCTCTCTCTGGTTACAACCTAATCACTTTCTATCCAACTTTCCCCAAAGGAGATGTATTGCCCAATATTGCCCCACTTGTCTTTTCTGGCAATTCCTCTCTCAGAATTCATTGATGATTTCAGTTCTTCCTCTGAAAATGGAAAGAAAGAGGTCCCTTGGGGGTAATCCTGCCCAGTGCCTTTGTTACCCCTGTATTCTGGAGACTGAGAGAGTATCCAACTGAAGAGCCCACCAGGCTTCTGGGACATTTCCCCAAATGGCTTCTTGAAACCATTGGATCTGAACGATACGATCTAAATGGGTGGGTGGCAGCAGCCAACTTCCTGGTATACAGAAGGTGATCACACCAGCTACCTATAGAACAAGGCATCTTGATACCACCAAGTTTTCCCAGAGGATCATTTCAATCTCTCTTCCCCTGCCTTGGAATCATGGCTGGTGTAAACATTGAAATCCTGGCTGAAGAATCTCAGGGGCATATATCTGGTTTTCATGGCTGATCATCCAAAACAAATTAAAATGCTAGAGGACTAGGGATTTGAGCCAAGAGTTGAATGGATGTAAAAAACAGGTGCTTCCACCCATATTCTCTAGGATGCTGTCCGTTTACTGAGGAGCAACTGGTCAAATTATTCCCAGATAACCAGGCAAGAATCTGCCCTAGATACTTCCACTGGACTAGCAACTGTACCGACATCTAACTGGGAATGAATCCAAGTGGCTTTGTCTTCCAGAAAAATCAGTGAATTCTTCAGTGCATATCTTCAGGTAGACTTCGGTATTCTCCTTCCCAGCAGGAAAAGGCTCATCTTAAAGAAGGTTGCTGGCTAATTATCTGCAGATGCAATTAGTGAGAAGAAGTATTTATTTTATTTATTTATTTATTTATTTATTTATTTATTTATTTATTTATTTTTTTTTTTCTTTTGGACTTTAGGACAGGGACGGTAGGCACATTGATGCGCTTATGCGCGCCCCTTACAGACCTCTTAGGAATGGGGTGAGGTCAACGGTAGACAGTCTAAGGTTAAAGATTTGGGGGTTTGGGGAAGAAACCACAGAGTCGGGTAATGTATTCCAGGCATTGACCACTCTGTTGCTGAAGTCGTATTTTTTGCAATCAAGTTTGGAGCGGTTTACATTAAGTTTGTATCTATTGTGAGCTCGTGTATTGTTTCGGTTGAAGCTGAAGTAGTCATTGACAGGTAGGACATTGTAGCATATAATTTTGTGTGCTACACTTAGGTCAGATCGAAGGCGGCGTATTTGTGTATTTGTATTTGTGTAAAAGTATTTGTGCTTCAGTGCCTGAATTGCCACAAGATAGGCTTTAATAGCAGCTCTTACCCATGTTTGCATGGAATTTGTTCTTTGTCTTCCACCAGTGGTACTCTAGACATGTCTTCATTCATTTTATCCCTCTCAATTTCCACATATATCATGGGGAATGAAGAGGTCTATAAAAGAAAATAAGTCAAATAATGAGGTAAGGAGGGATGGCAAGGAAGACAAACTTAAATACCAAATAGGAGACATAGGAAGCATACCCAGAGTCAGACATAAAGACCTCAAGTGCCTATATACAAATGAACAAAGTTTGGGGAACAAACAGAGTGAACTTGAACTATTAATACATGAAGGTAGATATGATATAGTTGGAATTACAGAAACTTGGTGGGACGAAATGCATGACTGGAACATACTGATAGGATACAAACTGTTCAAAAAAACCAGACCCCATAAAAGAGGAGGTGGAGTTGCACTGCATGTAAAGAACCACTATATTGCTACCCGAATCTCCCTTAAAAACCAACCCAGCTACCCCGAAGCTTCGGGCACTGTTCAGGGTCCTGAGCCCCAACATCAACCCAACCATGGGCAATGTGAAGACTCAGGAAAGGTGGGCCGGATTAGAAGATGGGGCCGCTTGGCTGAGACGCGTGCAGCCGGCGCCCAACAATCTGGACCCAGCTGAAGGACTACCACAGAGGGAACTGAATGCCATGGCTGACTGGAGAGGCTTGGCACTTATCCTCCCTGAGTAAGTCAAACCTGCCCTGGGTCCTGGGGACGGCATTGCCTGGAAGCATGGGGACCCTTCCGACCGCACACGGGGAAAGCCACTGCGTTGGTCTGCAATTCCAACTGATAGATTCGGCACTGGCCAGCAGGGCTCAGACCGCGAGCTGCAGTTGGTTTGACTTGCCGTGGGTTGGGACCCCGCAATCACCCCCCCTGCCAGACCCCAGATTGTGCGAATGGAATAGTCCGGGGACCCGCAGTTGGGAAAACCCCCTCGGGGGCAGCGCTGCATGGTTGGTGCCTCAGATGCAGTTCATAGGGCATGGAGGAGTGCTGGGCGGAGGGGGTTACCCCTTGCGGGCTTTCCTTCCCCCTCCTCCACTGCAACCGCCAGAGGCCGCAATTCCAGAGTGGAGTAATGGAGCGGACGAAGTTTGGTCAGCCCCAACTTTGGCTTTCACCCCCCAGCCACTACCGTCACCATTTCAGATGGGACCAGTAGGGCTCACACGGGGTGGCGAAGAAATCGGTTCCCCACTGGTCTCCAAGCCCAGGACGCTGCCCCAGATGGGGCCGACCTGACCTCCCCGTGGTGCCGCCTCGGTTGGGGGGTTCCTGGGCGACCATGGAGCTACCCTGCCTGACCGATGGCTGGCCAGGAAGAAAATGAGAGGGACCCTGGCCTGGGGGGCTGGGGCAGGGCCAATCTGGAAGAGCCGGAATCAGCAGCTGAACCTCCCCCTTCCCCCCTTGTTGCTGCGACAGCGCTGAGATCATGGAAGAAGGAGTGGGTCAGAGAGAGCTCCCCACTTCCTCCCGAAGAGATCCCCCCTCCTGCTGAGGGGCATGAGGGAGAGAAGGATCTCCTCCCTTCACTGGACAACATTTCCTCCATCCCAGCCAGGAAGAAAGGAACGAGAGGCCACCAGCCTCGGCGTAACAGGCCGGGGCTTAAGGGATTAAAACTCCCGCAGAGAAAAGTGCAGGAAGGAAAGTCCCTCCAGTTAAAAGAGAGCACTCTAGCAGCTGCAGAAGTAGAGCACCCCCTCTCAACAGAGCAAGGCCAGAGATAGCACGAGAGAAGGGAAGAAGGAAAATTCATCAGGCAGCTTACAGAGGCTCCACCCCAAACCCCAAAGCGAGAGGGGAATCCAGCCAGAAATGACGGACCAATCCAGGTTGAAGACGGTGGGGCAGAGGATGACCCGATGATAAGTGAAGCCGTCCGCCCCTTCGCCATCAAAGCCAAACTTATAGTGCCCGAGACGGGGGAAGAAGGAGAGGTAGATGCAATTGTGGACACGGGCTGCACACGGTGCTTAATTAGCAAGTCCGTTGTGGAGCAGTTGGGGATACGCACTAGCCCCTTGGCCAACCCCATCCGATTTCAACAAGTGGATGGAACGCTAATCAGGGGGAGTATTTGAGAGTCATTTCTCAAACACATCTACCGCCTACACGGAGTGCCAAAAAGAATCAGTTCTGACCGAGTTGTACAGTTCACCGCCAAGTTCTGGAGAGAGTTCCTATTGGGTCCACGCAGGGTCTCAGCTCGGCTTTTCATCCGAGTACAAATGGGGCGGTTGAATGTACGAATGCAATGGTCGAACAATACATCAGTTGTTATGTAGATTACCAGCAGGACAATTGGTCAGAGTTGCTACCATTTGCAGAGGTAGCATATAACAACGCTGTCCATAGCAGCACTGGACTAACCCCTTTTCAGGTTACCAGCGGCATGGAATTCGTTCCCATGCCTGAACTACCCCGAGAAGCCCCCACTTCCATGTCTCTAACTGAGTGGATGGAGACGCTGAAAACGGGGTGGGAGAACACCAAGAAAGCGCTGGCAGAAGCAGCAGAAGCCTACAAGAAGCAAGCTGACAAGCACCAATCGCTCCAGCCCCCCTTCCGCGTGGGGGATAAAGTTTTCTTGTCTACAAAATATATATGGTTAAGAATGTTTAGCAAGAAACTAGGACCAAAGTTCTTGGGTCCTTTCCCAATAGTTAAGATAATCAACCCAGTAACAGTTCAGCTGCATTTACCTAGAATATTGGGGAAGATTCACCCTGTCTTCCATTGTAGTCTATTACAGCCTGTGATTGGGTCTAGCATAAGGCCACAGACCCAACCACCCCCTCCTCCAGTAGTCATCCAAGGGGAGACTCATTACAAAGTGAAGAAAATTTTAGACTCCAGAATGTATAGGGGTCATTTACAATATTTAGTGCATTGGAAGGGGTACCCTTTGTCTGAGGCTACATGGGTGAAAAGTTGGGATGTAAAAGTTGACAGATTAGTAAAGCAATTCCATGAGAAATACCCGGACAAGCCAAAGGGTCCCCCTGTGGGGGGAAAAGGTGGTTAGTGATACTGTGTTAACCTCCTATATTATTTTTCTTTCTCTCCCTTTAGGATACGCTTTTCTTCTGAGTGGAGGCCGCCTGTCAGGCCGAAGCCATTTTATTTGGGATCTTAGGCCTGCCACACTTTATACTATTCTACTATGCATTTTCTATTGTGGGAGAATGGGAGGGGGGATAGTTTGAAGTTGCTGGCAAGCAGCCATAACAAATTCTTTCTAGGAAGCCAAGGTCTTCCTTCGTCTCTGCACCTCTGCACCTGCACAGAAGGAGATGGGTGGACTCTGCCAGCATGGCAATTGAAGATTGGACAACGTGATGGATTTGTGGGTGTGGGGGCAAGGGCTTGAACTTTCAACTGGGTGGTGAAACCCGGAGGACTTCAGATTCGGGTTTCACCCAGATGTGCCAACATGGCTCTATTAATAAATTGGAATTTTGAGGAATACTTTGCCTTGGACTCTGATTTAATTTTGGATGCTATTTGGAACCCTGACAACCACTGTACCACATCTTTCAAAAATCCTGGAGCACCGGGGAAGTACCAGAGGACTAGAAAAGAACTGATGTGGTTCCCATCTTCAAAAAAGGGGGAAAAAACAGACCCAGGAAACAATAGACCAATCAGCCTAACATCAATACCCGGGAAGATACTGGAAAAGATAATTAAAAAAACAGATCTGCCAACATCTAGAAACGAGTAAAGTAAAGCAAGAGCCGAGGTGGCGCAGTGGTTAGAGTGCAGCACTGCAGGCTACTTCAGCTGACTGCTAGCTGCAGTTCGGCGGTTCAAATCTCACCGGCTCAAGGTTGACTCAGCCTTCCATCCTTCTGAGGTGGGTAAAATGAGGACCCAGATTGTTGGGGGCAATATGCTGACTCTGTGAACCGCTTAGAGAGGGCTGTAAAGCACTATGAAGCGGTATATAAGTCTAAGTGCTATTGCTATTGCTAATAACTAGAATAACTTCAGCAAGGCATTCAACAAAGTAGACCACAACCTATTTCTTGGTAAGCTAGAAAAAAGGGATAGATAGGGATAGATAGCATCACCACCAGATGGATTCGTAACTGGCTGACAAACCGTACTCTATGAGTAGTCCTTAATAGGTCTACGTCTACATGGAGGGAAGTAAGCAGTGGGGTACCACAAGGTTCCGTCTTAGGCCCAGTACTCTTCAATATCTTCATAAATGACTTAGATGAGGGAATAGAAGGGGAACTTACCAAATTTGCAGATGATACTAAGCTGGCAGGAAAAGCTAACACCCTAGAAGATAGGTTCAAGATCCAGATAGATCTTGACAGATTTGAACACTGGGCCCTATCTAACAAAATGAAATTCAATGTAGAGAAAAGTAAACTCTTACACTTAAACAAGAAAAACCAAAAGTACACATATAGACTGGGTGAAACCAGGCTTAATCAAGATCAAGTGAAGAACAGCACTCTATAAAGCCTTAGTAAGACCACGCCTAGAATACTGCATTCAGTTTTGATCACCACACTATAAAAAAAGATGTTGAGACCCTAGAAAAAGTTCATAGAAGAGCAACCAGGATGATTCAGGGACTGGAGACTAAAATGTATGAAGAACGGTTACAGGAACTGGGCATGGCTAGTCTAGTGAAGAGAAGGACCAGGGGAGACATGATAGCAGTGTTCCAATATTTGAGGGGCTGCCAAAGAGAGGAAGGGGTCAAGCTGTTTTCCAAGGCATCTGAAGGCCAGACAAGGAATAATAGATGGAAACTGATCATGGAGAGACTCAACCTAGAAATAAGGAGAAATTTTCTGACAGTGAGAACAATCAACCAATGTAACAGAAGTTGCCTTCGGAAATTGTGGGAGTTTCATCACTGGAGGCTTTCAAGAAGAGATTGGACTGCCATCTGTCAGAAATGGTGTCGGGTTATAACTCTTGTTTTAAAGGATTTGCTATTCTTAAGCTGAGGTTGTGTGAAACACTTTCATGACAATAAGCCCCTTAGGCTTAGTTAGACTTAGCTGAATTTATTGAGCTTCAATTCTGAGTAGACATATAGAAATTATAAGAATAGATTTGACGTTAGCGTTACCAGGTAGACCAGACAGGGAACGTTATCAGATAATCTAATTCTATTTTATTGTAAAGCTACATTAATAGAATCTTGCAAGTCTGAAAAAATAGTTCTTTCCTCCTGGCAAAATGTGCACTTCCGTCGCGACATGAACCGGTGGGGAAAGTTGGGAAATGGGCCATTTCTGGCCTCAGGAGGGCCTCCGGGGGGGTGGGGAAGGCCGTTTTCGCCCTCCCCAGGCTCCTAGAGAGGCTCTGAAGCCTGGGGAGAGCAAAAAAATGGGACTTCCGGTCCAAACGGAAGTCGGCAAATGGAACGTTGCCAGCCTCCGGAGGGCCTCTGGGGTGGTGGTGGGGAAGGCCGTTTTTGCCCTTCCCAGGCTCCTAGAAAGGCTCTGGAGCTTGGGAAGAGCAAAAAATGGGCCTTCCCCACCCCCTCTGGAGGCTGGAAACAGCCTGTTTCCCGACTCCCAGTGGGCCCAGAAGGCCCGAAAATTAGCTGGCCGGCGCGCGCATGCGCACCAGACCTGAGCTCGCATGCCCACTGATATGGCTCCGTGTGCCACAAGTGGCACGCATGCCATAGGTTCACCATCATTGATTTAGGCTATCACATTCAACCTGTTATCCAGTACAGGAATACAAAATAAAACATCTCCATTGGGGGATGTCCAGTTTCCATTTGAGCAGAGTCAGGGGTGACATTCAAAATTTTTCCCTACCAGTTCTGTGGGCGTGGCTTGGTGGGCATGGCAGGGGAAGGATACTACAAAAATCTCCATTCCCACCCCATTCCAGGGGAAGGATACTGCAAAATCCCCATTCCCTTCCCACTCCTGGGGGAAGGATATTGCAAAATTTCCATTCCCACCCCATTCAGGGGCCAGCCAGAGGTGGTGTTTGCCGGTTCTCCGAACTACTCAAAATTTCCTCTACCGGTTCTCCAGAACCTGTCAGAACCTGCTGAATTTCACCCCTGAGCAGAGTGAAGGGGAAACCACCCTCTCTCTAGTGAAATTGGTTCCATTATCAATGTTTTATTGGTAAGATTGAACCAGAATCTGCCTTCCAAAATTTCACATCCTGTCCTATTATTAAAATATCTTCTCGAAGCCCAATCCCATTAGCCCACAAGGTCCCAATGAGCAGTAGAGCCAAAGGACCAGGAGGCAAATGTCTTCAGGACCAAAGTTGTCTCAGGAAGAAGAGAATCAGCAGAGCAAGCAGCAAAACAAACAAAATTGTCTCTATTGCCATCATTGTTCTTCTGCAAACTTACTCTCTGGTGCTTCCAAGTTGATCTTGAGGTGGTTGTTTCCTTTTATCTAATGCTTTTTGCTTTTCTTCCTGGTTTCTGTACTTCATTGATTGGAAACTAATAGCAATGTGTCTTTCGATGATCTGTGTAATTAGCACTGGTATTTGGTCAACAAGAGATTGCCACATTCATTCTCATACTTCTGACCATGTGCACCTTAAGTAGCAGAGGAAGATTTTTTTAAAAAAATCAAGGACATGGGGTGGTGTGGGAGCAAAAGCAGTTAGGGAAATAAAATCATGTAATAACAACAAGAAATTGATTCAAGGGGAGACCAGGAACAAGGGCAGATGTGCGCTTAAAAAAAGTCTTTCAGATAACAGATTAACAGAGTTGGAAGGGACCTTGTAGGTCATCTAGTCCAACCCCCTGCTCAAACAGGAGACCCTACACCATTTCTGACAAATGGCAGTCCAATCTCTTCTTGAAAGTCTCAAGTGATGAAGTTCCTACAACTTCCGAGGGCAAGCTGTTCCATTGGTTGATTGTTCTCACTGTCAGAAAGTTCCACCTTATTTCCAGGTTGAATCTCTCCTTGATCAGTTTCCATCCATTATTCCTTGTCTGGCCTTCGGGTGCTTTGGAGAATAGCTTGACCCCCTCCTCTCTGTGGCAGCCCCTCAAGTATTGGAACACTGCTATCATGTCTCCCCTGGTCCTTCTCTTCGCTAGACTATCCATGCCCAGTTCCTGCAACCGCTCTTCATATGTTTCAACTTTCAGGTTTCGCTCAGAATGAGACATAGCAAGACAATCAGTAGTTCGGTGGTAAGGAATAAAAAGAATAATAAAAGTATTGGGCCATAAGGCAAAGCACAATATCACAGAGGATGGCTTGGTGCTACTCAAGCCACCTGACCTCTATTGGGTTTAATGATGCTTCAGAGTTGGGCAATTGTTCGTGGTAAAGCTTTACCAAGGATCATTTCCAGATGTGGTCATGTATTAGGCAGCTGCATTTTTGACATCATTTTAAAGTAGGTATTTCTAAACACCCATAGCTCTCTACCTATAATTTGCTGCTTGGATTTAGGGCACCTTTCTATCAATAACAGCTACTGCAGAATCTATTACAACAGCCCTTCCTTATTAGCATGGTGGTTACACTTGTTTTAGTTGCAAAAGGCTACTTTTGCAACCAGAGATGGTTCTCACCAGTATGAGGCCTTCATGAAGACGTTCCCTTATTTGTAAGTGAAGTTGAATGAGGTTCTTCATGATAAAGTCCTGATGCTGGGCTTGCAAGGGTAAGTATGAGACATAAGCCTGGACTAGATAATATCTCTGTGGCCCAACAAGATTTTTCTGTATATTTCATGGATGTATGAAACACCCTGATTTTCATCATGATTCCATCATGATTTTCAAATAATGCTGGCATAGTATCATTTTAGGAAACTATTGGATTACACAGTCCTATTTTTTTTTAATGAAATCTCTTTATTATTTGAGTGACGCATGCTCAGAGGGAACCTCATTCATGTGGATTAATATAATAACTTGTTGACAAAATATCAGTGGTAATCAAAGAGATAATCAAAAGATATCTTGCTATTCATTCCCATTGATGAATACATAAAACAGCCGGAAGAGCAAAAAGCATCAGACAAAAGGATACAACCGTCTGCAGATCTACTAGTGATCATCAAAGAATAAGAACTAGCAGAACAATGATGATGATAGGGACAATTTTGGGTTTTTTGCTGCTTGCTCTGTTGGTTCTCTTCTTCCTGAAACAACTTTGGACCAGAAGACATTTGCCTCCTGGTCCTTTGGCTCTGCCACTCATTGGGACCTTCTTGGCAGTTGGGCTTTGGCTCCGTGAAGATTACTTCCGTAAGGTATTTAATTCTAGCCAGTAGTAATCATGATAATTCTCAGTTGTTTTTTTATAACAAAATTATGGTATAATTCATCATGCCACAATATTCAGGTAAGACTTGCTTATAGCTGCTTCACTGAGAACAATGTGAAATAATGGGGTTGAATTTTTAGAAGGCAGTTTCTAGTTCCAAGTTACCCATAAATGTTTGCTAATGGGACCAATTCTTCAGAGAGAGGGTGGGTTCCCCTTCATTTTGTTCAAATGAAGCTAGACATTCTTCTGTTGAAGATGCTTTGTTTTATGTTCCTACGGTGGACAATAAGTAGAACCTTCTAGCCTAAATGGCCCCTCTAATTCTGCAATTGTATAATAATTTAAAAAATGTTCTGGGTTTGAGTTCTGAAGAGTAATTTCTATTTTAGATGATGACTCATGTAGCTGGTTGGAGAAGACAGGAATAGAACAGTTTTCTCCTAACAGACACTTATATCTGCTTTGTATGTAGTATAGTATGACCAAGATATTGGTACTTATAAAGTCTAATTTAACTGCATCTCCACTTCCGGCGTGTTCTCCAGCTTCATGTTCTCTTAGCAACCTACTTTTGCCTAGGGAAGAAAGTTACATTCTTTGCCTCGGTTCCACTATTTCATCAGAAAATCAGAAAGAAATTCTTGGCAAGAATCTTAGAGAAAAAAGAATTCTAAAGAGAAAGAATTGCAAATGGTGAAAAGCCTTAGAATTCAGGATTTAAGAACACCTGTAGATGGCATATAGTATTAAATGGGAATAATCTGTGTATTTGATTGTAACATTTCTCATCTTTGATTCACCTGACAGCCTGTAAAACGATATGGAAATATTTATTCCTTGTGGTATGGGCAACAACTTACGATAATGCTGTCTGGGTTCAAAGCTGTGGAAGAAGGAATGACCAACTTCCCAGAAGAATTCTCAGTTCGAGTAGAGACTGCTTTCTTGAATGATTTTGGGAAAGGAAGGGGTAAGTGTAAATTGTAAGAAATTGTACCTTAATAACCATCAAACTCTTCCAATTTGTGGTAATATTATGCATAGCATAGGAAAAAAAGAGTAAGATGTAGTAAACAAAATGATTTACCGGCACAAGACAAGCAAAAGAAATATTGCTTAATCCACTTTGTACCAATATTATACATGCCCATAACTTTCTATCTGGACTATTACATTCACATATTGATTTAGACATTGCCGTTTTCAGATAGATACAGATACAGATGCAGATTAACAGAGTTGGAAGGGACCTTGTAGGTCTTCTAGTCAAACCCCCTCCCCACGCCCAAGCAGACCCAAGATCCGTCTCACAGTTACTGCTATTAAGCCTGGTTTCACCCAGTCTATATGTGTACTTTTGGTTTTTCTTGCCTAAGTGTAAGACTTTACATTTCTCTACATTGAATTTCATTTTGTTAGATAGGACCCAGCGCTCAAGTCTGTCAAGATCCATCTGGATCTTGAGCCTATCTTCTAGGGTATTAGCTATTCCTGCCAGCTTAGTATCATCTGCAAATTTGGTAAGTTCCCCTTCTATTCCCTCATCTAAGTCATTTAACTCCTCTCTCTCTCTCTCTCTCTCTCTCTCTCTCTCTCTCTCCTTCCCCCTCCCCTC
>QLTV01001124.1:319006-340584 GCA_003457575.1 Thermophis baileyi
AGGTTGGACTGTTTTTATCCTTTTATTTAAAGACAGATGCAAAGAATGAATTAAGCAGCTCCCTGCTGCTCATCACTTTCTTGCCATTTTCTCCCATTAATGGTCCAATCATTTCCTTTACTTTTTTCTTTTTTTTTACAAGCTGAAATAAACCTTTTTTTAAAAATTATCTTTGACTTTTGTTGCAAGTCTTTGTTCATTCTGAGCCTTTGCTTTCCTGACTTTGTCTTTGCAGATTCTAGCTATCTGCTGATATTCTGCCTTAGTTATGTGTCCTCCTTTCCATTTTTTGTACTTATCTTTTTTTCTTTCAATTGTCCCTCTAGTTCCCTCCTTTACCTTTTGGACAACAAAGTTGTCAGCTAGGTTGGTCCGGAACCTATTCAATTTCTCACTTGGTATGGAATTAGTCTTCCAATTGATGTCATGGTAATTACCATTGTAGTGTGTTTCCTACATATATTTGTCAGTTGGTTGGCAAAAAATACATCTATTTTTTCTGCTTGGTTGGGTGGCCTGTAGTACACCAATGTCATTTTTTTTCTTTTATATTGACCCATATGCATTCTAGGAGGTTTTTCTCTTTGGTTCCGTGCATTTCTGTAGCAATGTAGTGGTCCTTTACATACAGTGCAACTCCACCTCCTCTTTTATGGGGTCTGGTTTTTTTGAACAGTTTGTATCCTATCAGTATGTTCCAGTCATGGGTTTTGTCAGACCAAGTTTCTGTAATTCCAAATATATCATATCTATCTTCATGTATTAATAGTTCAAGTTTGACTTCCGGTTGACATCGTGGCGCTATCGGATATGAAAAGCGGGGCTCTGCGAACTCATGCCGAATCCCTTCATTGGAGGGCCCCATAAGGGGCTAAAGTCACCCTGTAGGGGTGACAAAGAGTGGAGGGGCACCTTGCAGGTCATGGAGAGCGGCCTGCTTGATCCAGGGCTAATTTCCTCTCAGCAGACAACAAAGAGGAGTGGTAGCCATTATGGCTGCTGTGAAGCTGGGGCAGCCGAAGAAACAAAGACTGTGCTGGAGCGGTGTGTGAACAGTGACTGGAACTGGGTGAGGCAACTTTTTTTTCTATTTAAAACCTACCCCAAGAAAACTCTGGAAAAGGGACTCTTTGAAGAGTTTGTTTAAGCGGTGACCAATTACAGAGAGAAAGATCATAGACCCAAAAGAAACGAATCTGGAAAAGGGACTCTTTGAAGAGTTTGTTTAAGTGGCAAACAATTACAGAGAGAAAAATCATAGACCCGAAAGAAAAGAAAAGGATACTAAGAAGAGAGCATAAAACCTTTAAAAACACAGAAAGATTGGATCTCTAATTTTTATTGGCAATAAGGCATTTTAAAATGCTGGAATTACTTGTCAGGATTTTGATTATTTGTTTGAATAAATACAAACGGAACTTGTTAGAATCTATGCAACTTTGAAGTTAAACAGAAGGTGCCATCTACTGGTGAATGGAATACATTACATCTCTACAACCCTGAGAAAAATACTGATAAGACAGAGGAGAAAGTGGGAATAACACCTGGGGGACTGCTGTGCTATCTATTGTTTTATACTTATCTATTCCATGATTACTGGAGCTCCAACATTGAAAATATGGAAGACAATTAAGTAAAGTGACTTTTAAATATCAGGAGTTATGATTGAACTTATAATAGGGATTTAAGGAGACATTTTGAAATTTTCCTGGATTACCTAAGAAGAGCTAAATTGACTAACTGTGGGACATAAAGAACCGTATTACTGTACTTCTGGAGGAGCAACATCAGGACTGAGTAAATGGTTTCCAGATTGACTTTCTGAGGGCAAAAATAATTGAGACTCTGGGGCAGTGATAGAACATTGACAGATTATTGAGCGATATTTGGACATCAAAAAAGAAGGCAAGATGTTTCAGCAGTGGGTTGCAAAAAGAATTGGTGGCGATATTTCAAAGCATTCATGATACTATGACAAGGAATCACAGGGAGATAATGGACTTAATGAATAACATAAATGGGAAGTTAGAAAGTGCTCCACAAGGGATAATGAATAATTATCAAAAAGCCCAGGAAATAGAGGTGACAATGGAGAGACCAGGGAAAAAGGCAAAACTAAATAAACAAACAAAACAAGAAGATCACAGGGAGAAGGTAATAAAAATGTATGAAGCAATTCAGGGAAAATATATATTAAAAGACCAAAAAATGATACTGGATAAACAGAAAGATATCTTTGAAAAGAAAATGGAGAGTTGGGCAGATCCTCTGGAGGCTTGGCAGCAAAAGATATTAGAGATGGAAGAAATATCTAAGCTAACCAGGAAAGAGGTAGACAGAGATGAAGACTCAAGAGAGGAATTTGGGAGGCAAGTTAAAAAATGAATAAGAATTGAAATATTAAAATGGACAAGAGATGATGGATAGAGGAAACATTTTATAACACAAGATTGGCTTTACTAGAAGCTAGTATAGAGGCAAATACAAGAAATAGGGGGAATATTATTATGCATATTTTTAATATAATATATTTAAAGTAATAGCTAGACACAAAGATTAGCGGTTGAAAGTTGGTGATACTATGTACGTTCTAATGATACTGTTATTGTTATTAGAATAGGGGACTAAAATGTTGAACAATTAAATAATGAAGGCTTATATTTTAATACAAATATGTATAAGAATATTATTACAATTACATAAGTATGATTTAAATAACAAATAATATTAATACTATCATTACTACCTGTATTCAAATGAATGATACCCAGATGCCTCACTGTTCATGTATTGATACTGATGTATATTAAAAAAAATAGTTCAAGTTCACCCTGTTTGTTCCCCAAACTTTGTGCATTTGTATATAGGCACTTGAGGTCTTTATGTCTGACTCTGGCTATGCTTCCTATGTCTCCTATTTAGTATTTGAATTGGTCTTCCTTGCCATCCCTCCTTACCTCAGTATTTGACATGTTTTCTAAGGGTTTTTGCTTGGAATTAGCTCCTGGAGATTTTAGTTTAAAGCCCTCCTGATAAGTTGAGTCAGTTGTTTTCCGGAAACATTCGTCTCACTCTTTTTGAGGTGCAGCCCATCACTTACAGTACCAAAAGCCCATCATGGAGGTAGTGCAGACCATGGTCCAGGAATTCAAAGATTTTTTGGCAACATCAATCCTTTAGCCAGTGGTTCACTTCTAGAATCCTTTGTTCTCTTACCGGATGTTGACCTTTCGTTGGCAGTACAGATGAAAAAGTTACTTGTGCACCTAACTCCTTAACTTTCTTGCCTAGCTGCTTGTAATCACTCAATATTGTTTTCAAGTCCTATATATATATCTATATCTATCTATCTATCTATCTATCTATCTATCTATCTATCTATCTATCTATCTATCTATCTATCTATCTATCTATCTATCTATCTATTCTATTCTATTCTATTCTATTCTATTCTATTCTATTCTATTCTTTTATTCTATTTTATTTCTATTCTATTATTCTATTCTATTCGTATTCTATTATTCCTATTGTTCTGTTCTGTTCTGTTCTGTTCTATTCTATTCTATTCTATTCTATTTGATGATGATGATGATTATGATGATGCTGATGATGATGATGATGATGATGATGATGATGATGATGATGATTGCCCTTGTTTATGCTTGAGTGGCTACCCTGACTAAGATGTGCCAACTACACAAAGCTTCAGCAAAGGCATTTAGTGATCTCTCTGTTGACTTTAAATAGTACCAGGAGTATTTTACACTACTTGGTACACAATGAACTGATGGAGATACTTTTAATACATTTATTATTCCTGTAGGTATAAATGTATTCGAAGATTTTTGAAGGACACAAAATGAAAATCACTAAGTGTTCTATCTTATGATTCTTGATGAATGTATTTTTTTTTAATGTACACTGAGACAGGAGTGGGTTCTGCTTTTCTTTGCTGGTGGTTCACTCAGTGATGCACCGCGCGGGTGCGCGGGTGCTTCGCGCATGCGCAGTGCTTTAAAAAAGCTTCTGCGCATGCGCAGAAGCAAAAAACAAGATGGCGCTGCCTATGGCGCTGCCAAAAGAACTGGTTTGGGGGCGAAGCAGGCCTGGGTCGCTGCTGGTTCTAGCAACCCACGCCGCCAAGTTACTACCCTATACCCAAATTCTGAATTCCACCCCCCCCCCGGTTTCACCACCCAGTTGAAAGTTCAAGCCCTTGCCCCCACACCCACAAATCCATCACGTTGTCCAATCTTCAATTGCCATGCTGGCAGAGTCCACCCATCTCCTTCCGTGCAGGTGCAGAGGTGCAGAGACAAAGGATGACCTTGGCTTCCTAGAAAGAATTTGTTATGGCTACATACTAACAACCTCATACAATCCCCCCTCCCATTTTCCCACAGTAGAAAATGCATAGTAAAATAGTATAAATTGTGGCAGGCCTAAGATCCCAAATAAAATGGCTTCGGCCTGACACACACATATATATTTGTTTATTTTTCTTTTTTCTTTTTAATTAAGTTTTTTTATTTTTAAATGTGTATGAATATTAAATGTATGAACAGTGTGGCTTCTGGGTATTGGTTTTGATGCCCAACAATAATAATAGAATTAACAATTTTGATCACCTATATTAATCGTGCTCACATCTTTCTGATCACATTATACAAAATACAGTCATCTTTCAACTTCTTATCCTTTCATCTATCTGCTGATTTTAGCATGTTATATAACAACATTCATTGTATCATTTCCCCCTTTCTAATTTCTGCCTCTATTTCCTATCTTGATAACACCAATCTTATGTTAATTGGTATTCTATTTCTATCCTTCATCTCTTATCCATTGTAGTTATATTTCTTACATTAGTCATACTCACATCATTGTAATATTATAAATATGCAATTACAAGTGTTAACATTATAATATTTACTCCACCTTGTACATAATCCCTCATCATTTAATTATTCAATATTATTTTATCTTACTCAATGCTAATAACCATGGTAACCTTAATAATGTTATTTGAGGGTATGTAATACAATCATTTTTCAACTTCTGATCCTTCCCTTTACATATTAATTTTAAAACATTATATAGGAGTATACGTAACAATATTTCCCCTCTTTCTAATTCCTACCTCTATTCTAAATCTTGCTAACACATATCTTATATTGATGAGTAGTCTATTTCTACCCGTCATCTATCATTCATTTTAGTGTATCAATTCTTACTGATTTTTTTAGCATGCTTTCTATACTCCTCCTTTGAGGATTTATATCTCCCTGTGTCCTTTTTTCTTGGACCAAGTGTTCTCTCTCCTACCTCTGCCCCTCGCTGCCAAATCTTCACCATATCTATAGGTGTCTCTGTCCTCACTTCAAGAATGTCTTTCTGTTTATTCAATTCGATTTTTGAATCTCTGAATATATTGTCAGCTTGATCTGTTTCATCTATTTTAGTTATCTCTTCTTTTTCCTTATCTTTTGGGTTCATTTGTTGTTTTATCTGTTTTTTCCCTTCCTTTATTTTCTCTCTTCTCTCCTCTATTTCCTGGTTTTCCTGTTCATTTTTCATTATTATTTGCTGAACACTTTCTAGTCTCACATCTATACCATCCATCAGACCAACTATCTCCCTGTGGTTCTTTATTATAATTTCATAGATACTTTGAAACATCGGTGTCGTTCCTCTTTGAACTATGCTTGTTATTTTTTGAAGCATTTTGTCTTATTTTAATAAGTCCAAAGATTACTCACAAATCTATCAAAAACCCACACTTTTAATTGTCTATGACATCAAAAAACCAACTTTAAAACTTTTCACTCAGTCCCCAAGGTACATGGTATTTATAATTCTTTATAGTCCTCCACCAATCAGTTTACTCCTTCCAGATTTTCCTTTGTCTTCTTCAGCCACCTAACCAGCTCTTTAATTCCAATAATAATTCCAGGTGTTTGTGAACCACTCTATTTAGCAATCTTCAAGAGTATCAGAAATTTTCCCTCCTTAGTCGTGAAACAAATAGATATCCAACAGTGTGCAGCAAAAAACACAGTCTTCCAGATGTGTTTACCTCCACTCAAGCTTCAAGATTATTTCAAGGTCTCCTTAGTCTTATAGAAGAAGGTATATTTCTTTTCTTCCACCAGTAGATGGCATCGTCGCCTAGGATTTCAACGTGGCATCCATTTTAAACAGCGTTCAGATTCTTTCAAATAGTTATAAAAGAATAGTTTTAAATTCTTTCAAATAATTTTTCTGATAGTCAGTCCAATGTTTCCAGCATTTTAAAATGTCTTTTCAAAATATTGCCAATAAAGTATTCATTCTATATTTTAGAAATTAGGTTTCATTTTCTTTCAGGTCTGTAGTTTTCCAATATGTAATTATTACCTGCTTTAAACGTTTTGGAGGGTTATCTTTCCGGAGGTTCTTTTCTTTGGGGTTTAATCCCTAGTAAAGAAGTTGAAAATCATCTCACCCAGCTCCAGTCCACTGTTCAAACACCGCTCCATCATATTTCTTTCTTCGGTTTTTCCCAGCTTCTTGGTGGCCATAATGGCTGCCTCTCCTTCCTCGTTGTTGGATGGAAGAGTAAGCCTTGGATCAAGCAGGAGAGTTGCCACTCTCCACGATCTGCAAGGTGTCCCTCCTTTCTTCGTCACCCCTCCAAGGTGACTTTAGCCCTTTAAGGGCCCCCCAGCGAGGAGAGTTCAGCCTAGGGTCACGGAGCTCTGCTCCCTATGACTGTATTGCCGTAATGCCAAACCGGAGGTTCGTTTTCAAGTCCTTTTTTGTGTGATTCATCCCTACATGTAGTAGTTGAAAAGGGTGGTAATCTGTGGGCCTAATTATTTAGTTTTCATTAAACTTCTATCTCTCTTTTTTTTTTTAGGATCTCATCAATTTCATCCAAGTACATGTTTCTCCATCTTCCCCTTCCTCTGGACCCATTCCTCTTCTTTCCTATATCTTTTTTTGCAAATTTGATTTTTACTCATTCTCTCCATTTAACCAATGTATATTGTAAAGTATATCTATTAAATGCATAGTAAGATAATAATTAATCAATTGGATTTATTAAAATACACAATCCCCAATATTTTAAAACCACTTCTTTCTTATTCCACCACAGATTTTGAGCACTGGCAATCAAAATTAGTATTTCTCTACAAAATTTGAATTTCCAGTCTCCTGGAAAAAGTCTCTTGGAATTTTTCTCCTGAAAATTCAAGGAAAAAGTTCTTTTTCACAAGAATTTTTTTTAATTGAAATTGGTGAGGTAAGGTGAGATGAGGTGTATGTAAGATAGAATGAAAAGGGTGGGACCAAACAGGTAAAGTGGTTTGGGGGTTATGAAGTATGGGCCAGGTTTCTATGGCAATCAGATGATGATTAGAGCTTTGCCAGGCCAGAATAATTTACCAGCAGTTGGTGCAGTTCCCCATTACCTGATAAGTATTTCATGGGTCATAGAGGTTGGATTGTTAATAGCCTTGCTCTCAGGCTGTTGGCAACAATAATTGGTAGCACATGTTAGGTCCATCAGGAAAAATATGTCATCCAGGCATGATATCATGGAAAATGAATAAACTATTTGAGCACATTTTACTGGGCAACGTAAAGGTTAGGTTTTGTAGTTTCAAGTACAAAAAGCTGTAGATGGGTCCAATGTTGCTTAGGAATTATAATCCCAATGGCAACCATGAGCTTCCCCCTGGTTATCTCACCCAATTGGCAGTTACGTAATAGACTTTACCTCAGAAGAAATGATGCATGATCTGAAAATGGAGGACATTGTTATGAGGTGGGGTTTTTTTTTTTTGGTTGGGTTAACTAACCACTGAAACTAAAGCCCATAAAAGCAATTTAAAATATTTTAGTCAATCTTTGGCACATAAATGCAATAGGAACTTGATTAAACTAGGTGAATAAAAAAGCCATTTGCCTGTTTTGGTGGTTGGTTTCAATGTTGTGGGAAGAAGGTGCAGATGGACTCTGCAATCCCCGAGAAGATCCTGTCTGTGTTACCTATAACAGAAGTTCTTGTACATGAACAATTGCACCATCTTAGAAGGTTTTGATGTCCATCATATATGATAGAGGTTGGCAAGAACTGCACCTGTGGTCACCACAGCACGTATGTCTCCTAGTGTCCATGTGAATCCCAAAATGAATAAATATTTTGTAAAGAAAAAATAACATGACCAGAATTTTACAAAAATGGCAACATGTCACAAGGTTTTGGTATTCCCACCTGAAATTCCAAGAGATGTTTGGCAAGAACTGGACCTAACTGGGTTTTTTTTAACACAATTGTAATCAGGAATCATTTATCATTGTCTGCTGATGCCCTCAGGAATTGTTTTCTCCAATGGCCACACCTGGAAACAGCAGCGACGTATTTGCATCACTTCTCTGCGGAAGCTGGGCCTGGGGAAGAAAAGCATTGAGCATCAGATAGAAGACGTGGCTCAGACGTTGGTGGAGATCTTTAGACAAACAAAAGGTATGTAATTTGGGGTAATGACTGAAATCCCCATCTGCCAAAATCCTTTCCATTCTGAGTATTTTAAATTAAAATAGATGTATTCAATTTGTGGGTTTTTTTTTTTAAAAATGGACAGTTCCTATTTCTCTTCCTTCACCCCCTGCCAGTCTCCCAAATTGATTAGAGAAGGGATATGACAAGATGAATGAATTCTACTTTATTATAAGACTACATTAACAGAGTCTTGCAAGTTTGAAAGTACAGCTCTTCTGCAGTTTCTTTTTACTGCCTGATAAGTTAGATGGGATCCTTTTGAAGTTTCTTTTTCTGCTCATTACTGATTACTCAGTTTGGACTTCTCCACCCTTTATCTAATTCATTATGAAATATCTTCCTTTGCAGGGCAGCCATTTGACCCTTCATTTTCAATACTAAATGCAATTTCTAATGTCATATGTGCTTTGAGCTTTGGACATCAGTTTGATCTTGAAGATGAAAACTTCCAGAAGCTGGTTCAAGCCCTTAAAATTGTTTTGAATTTCATTGGTGACTTTTTTTATGTGGTGAGTCATGTTTTCTACTAAAGAAACAACCCCCCCCCCCACAACAAACTATGTTACCACCAGTATTTTCATGGAATCCTAGAATGGGTGGCACAGAGGAAGTTTTGGAAATCTTCTAATCTACTCTACTTTCCAGTGTGTGTGTGTGTGTGTGTGTGAGTGTGTGTGTGTGTGTGTGTGAGTGGTGGGAGTCAAAATTGTTTACTACCGGTTCTGTGGGCGTGGCTTGGTGGGCGTGGCGTGGCTTGGTGGGCGTGACATGGCTTGGTGGTCGTGGCTTGGTGGGCGTGTAAAATCTCCATTTCCTCCCGATCAGCTGGGACTCGGGAGGCAGAGAATAGATGGGGGTGGGGCCAGTCAGAAGTGGTATTTACCGGTTCTCCAAACTACTCAAAATTTCCGCTACCGGTTCTCCGAACTACTCAAAATTTCCACTACCGGTTCTCCAGAATTGGTCAGAACCTGCTGAAACCCACCTCTGGTGTGTGTGTGTGTGTGTGTGTGTGTGTGTGTGTGTGTGTGTGTGTGTGTGTGTGTGTGTGTGTGTGTCCTCGAGTGAGTCTTGACTCCTGGTGAGAGCCTGGACAAGTTTCCACAGATTTCTTGTCAAGATTTTGGAAGTGGTTTAGCATTGCCCACTTCCTAAAGACTGACTCAAGGTCACCTAGTTGACTTAGTGCCTGGTTAGGACTAGAACTTACTACTTGCCAGTTTCTAGGCTGGTGTCTTTACCACTACACCAAAGTGGCTCTCTCCGTAGAGGAATCCATCATTTCAGTATTAGTAGGAGATGGCCATCCACACCTCTAGCAAAGGATAGTCCACCACTTCCTGGGTCAGTCCATCATTCAACGGTTCATCATTCAATAGAGCCGAGGTGGCGCAGTGGATAGAGTGCAGCACTGCAGGCTACTTCAGCTGACTGCTAGCTGCAGTTCGGCGGTTCAAATCTCACCGGCTCAAGGTTGACTCAGCCTTCCATCCTCCTGAGGTGGGTAAAATGAGAACCCAGATTGTTGGGGGCAATAGGCTGACTCTGTGAACCGCTTAGAGAGGGCTGTAAAGCACTGTGAAGCGGTATATAAGTCTAAGTGCTATTGCTATTGCTATTGCTAACGGTTCTTGCTATTTTTTTCCGGATACACAACCAACATCTACTTTCTTATTATTTAAGCCTATTGTTTCTGCCAAGTCTTCTGGAATAATTCTCAACTATCCTGCCTCTCTTCTACTGTATGTGCCATTCCTCCAAATACATAATGACATGTATTTGTCCCTGTCAGCTCCGGCGAGCCTGCTGGCCTGGACCTGTCATTCGGGATGGGAGTGGGGCGCGGGGATCGCTGAGCGTTACCTGGTAAACTGCTCTTTGCTGGCTATTGGAAGCTGTCGCCACAAGCCATGAGGTTATCGAGCCATGGGAGCCTCGAACACATGGGAGGACGGAGGCTTGCAGGAGCGCACAGTGATGACGTCACACGCTGGCTCGACCGACTAACAGCTGTGAGTCTGCCGCGGAAACCAGGAAGAGCGGCACAAGCCAGAATCAGTGATTGGAGGACTGGGGACCACGTGGGTGTAGCACGCAGTGCTTAAAGGTGGTGGGGTGCACGCAGCGAGTAGCTTTGACAAAGACTTCACTTTACCTGTAAGTGTTTATCAGTTCATGCCGGAGAAGCAGTAAAGGCAAATATATAAACCAGCTTTGTGTTTTCTGTTGTTCGTTTCTACCGGAACCTGACAGTTCCCTGACGGTCTTCTTTTTCTCCTGGCTAAACATAGCTACTGCTTCCATTTGTCTTTTAAAGTTTTTCCTCCCAAGATCCTTATCATGTCAGCTATTCTCTCCCAAAATACAGTTCAATTTGTAACGCTGTTTCTAAAGCACAATATAGAGATCTAGAAGCAATGTTCTAGTGGTCTCTGAATAATGAGGAAGAAAGTGGAAGAATGATTTCTCTGGATATGGATACTACAAGCACAATTGAGCCTGGAATTGTGATCATAAGTCATTGTGTTGTAAATTGAGCCATCATGTGACTGGACTTGATGTTACAACCATTTTTACCATGGTTGTTAAGAAAGTCAGCATAGTTATTAAGCGAATCACGTGTTTGTAAGTCTGAATCCAGCTTATCTGATGGATGTTTTTTGCTCAAAAACGGCAAAGTTGTAAAGGTTGTTTGTTTGTTTATTCAGCATATGGGAATTTATAAAGTGAAATCATGTGACTGCAACCAGTCACAAATGGAAGACAGTTGCCAAGCACCCAAAATATGTAATAATGTGACCATAGGATGGTGTAGCAGTTATATCTTTGTGGAAGGGTCATGAATATCATTTTTTAAGTCATTGCTGAGCTCCATCACATTGGTGGCTTATGGTCAGCTAATGATCCAACAAGACAGCTAGATCATTTTCATAAGTACCATCTCCCATAATGCTTTTATATCTCTTTGATTTTTCCTACTCATATGTAAGATTTTGCATGGGTCCTTTCAAGATTCTCCTGTTCTCTAAGATGTTTTCTTATCCTTGTGGCCACCCATAATTTTTTGTTATTTCAAAAAGAGAGAGAGAATAATGCAAGGCCCAGAATGTAGCTTTATGATATAGCAATAGCAATAGCACTTAGACTTATATACCGCTTTACAGTGCTTTACAGCCCTCTCTAAGCGGTTCACAGAGTCAGCATATTGCCCCCAACAATCTGGGTCCTCATTTTACCCACCTCAGAAGGATGGAAGGCTGAGTCAACCTGGAGGCGGTGAGATTTGAACCGCCGAACTGCAGCTAGCAGTCAGCTGAAGTAGCCTGCAGTACTGCACTCTAACCACTGCGCCACCTCGGCTCTTTTATATACCTCTTCTCACCTCATTATAGCCTGAAGCAGAGCAAGTCACAGGTCCTCACTATTGTTCAATCACCTCTGTCCCAATGTCCAACCTATATTTCACCATCTCCTCTATTACGATGTCATGTGAAAAATGGTTAACTGTTTGGCTGAAGTCAACACACACACACACACACACACACAAACACACAGGGAGAGGGAGAGAGAGGGAGGGAGGGAGGGCTTTCCTTTCCATTCACACAAACAAGCAAACAAGCAGGGGGCTGTTCCAGCTCTATTCTATTCTAATTCTAAAAGCAACTCTGTGTAGGTCTGCTTTGGGACTATCCTCCAATACAGTATCTTGCAATAGCATTAAACAGTCCTTTTTTCGATGAATCTATAACTTCATCGAAAACTTGACTATAACTTGACTATTTCAGTCCATCTAATAACTTGGAATGTCCCTCTTAAACTTCCAATAACTTGAGCCCATAAGTCATCCCTATCCTGCTGTCAGGTGCCAAGGGAATCAGGACATTCAGGCAGTTCAAATGAATATAAAGTTTCATTGCAAGTTTAAGCTCTCTACAAGAATCTGAGCTACTAACTGTCTAGGGAAATTTTTGGGAGTGAAGAAAGGGATTCAAGGCATTCTCTTGTGGGCACACAGTGACTCATGACTTATGATGTATTTGACCCTTCCCTGCTTTACTTATGGTGAGAAACCAATAACTTTCCCTCTTGTTTTTCTGTTAGGTGTATGATTTGTTCCCACAATTAATGAAGCACCTCCCAGGCCCTCATAAGAAAACCCTGGCTTCTCTGGATATTATCCTTGCATTTGCAAAGCAGGAAATAGAGAAACACAAGGAATCTCACTCTCTGCATGAGCCACAAGATTTCATTGATTACTATCTTCTTCAGATGGAGAAGGTTTGGGTTTATTGTTGTTCAATACACAGGCAAGGAATTATTATATTCCTTGCTGTAAATAAACAGGCAGAGCTACCGATAATGTATTCCTTCATCTTGGATTTTTCTTTCTTTCTTATTCAGCTCCCATTGTGAATATATACCATGCTTTGAAATGAGAACTGTATTGTACCTCTGCTTTTGTTAGATGTGGAAGGTGGGGGAAAACACAAATCAATGGCTTCTGTTTGTTAGCCTCTTATGTTCCCCTGCCACTCTTTTTTCTAAACAAGTTCCATTATGAAGGAAAAAGTATTAATAGGGTAGGGATTTTGAATCATTCATACTCAATCCCTGAAAAGGTTGGGAAAGGACAGATACTTTCATAGCCTTGACCGTAAGTAAAAATGTAAAATATTTTAAAACAAGGAAAAAAAGGTCGTCCTTTGCAGTGTTTTGGGGAAAAGACCCAGAATGATTTTTTAGAAGTAACATTGATTTGAAGTACCTTAGCACTGTGCTCACCATTTCACATGGTCTTAGTGTCTCTACATTCACAAGGCTCTAGGCCAGGGGTGTAAAACTCAAGGACCGTGGGGGCCGGCCTGGAAATAGCAAAGGACTGGCCCGTGGTGCTTCTGCTAGTGAAAACGGGCCACAGGGGAGCCGCGGGTGGCCCTCACGCAGCCCGTTTTGGACCTGGATGGCCTTCATCACCCTGCCAGCCAAAACAGGGCGCACGGGGACTGCCCGCACCCCCCCCAGCTTGTTTTGCCCAGCAGAGTGCTGCAGGAGGGTGTCCATCCTGTCTCTCTCCCCCCCCCCGGCCAGGCCATGGAGGACAACTACAGTGCTGATCCGGCCCTCCAAGAAATCCAGTTTGACACCCCTGTCCTAGGCCAACCAACAGAGCCACGTTTTTAGCTTTCTCAAGAGATCAGGAGACTGGAGACCGACCTCACCTCCAGACAGGGGAAAAATATTCCATAGGGGCAGGGACCACAGCAGGAAAGGCTCTTCTCCTGGAACCTTTTTGGCAGACGAGATCTGAAGTGGGCTTCTTCTGCTGGATTGAGTGGGATAGGGAAATACCATCGGGGTGAGTAGTCTCCTTAGATACCTTGGGCCCATGCCATAAAGGGCTTTATAGAAAATAACCAACACCTTGAATTGGACCTGGAAGCAAACTGGCAATCAGTGCAGCTCATACAACGGTGGTGTTACATGGGCCACCTGAGTGGCCTCAGGAACTGTCTACACCGCTGCATTCTACACCAGTTATCGCTTCCAAATACTCTTCAAGGGTAGCCCCATGTAGATCCTGTTCCAGTAATCCAACCAAGAGATAAACAGGACATGAGTGACTGCACGGGCCTCACGATCCAGGAAAAGGCACCGCGTGAAGTTGCACACAGATTCTCCTAGCCATGGCTGCCACCTTGTGTTCGAACAGGAGTTGTGAGTCTAGGAGAACCCCCAGAAAACCAGAAACAAAAATAACCACGGGAAAGCTACATAGAATTCATTGTAATTTTCATTTTCCATTTTAAACATCAGAGTAGGAATGATCCTGATTCTACCTACAATGAAGAGAACCTGGCTCAGTGTGTTTTTGATTTTTTTGGTGCTGGAACAGACACAACCTTTGCTACTCTGATGTGGGCTCTGGTCCTCTTGACAAATCATCCCGACATCCAAGGTGAGTGAAATCTGGGCTGTGGGAACAAGGGCCAGTCTCAGGTTTTAAATCCTAATGTACCGCTGAGTATTAACATTGGAAAATAAATAAATAACAATATTGAAAACTAAATTTGTAGCAAGATCCAATCTGGGTCGGTCAACAGACCAGGACCACTTTCATTGCCCAGCTAGGACCTTATTTCTCCTTGACCTCTCTTGAATGGCTTCAGTCCAAATTTCTAAGGCGTATGTTTCAGGTAGCCCCTTGTGTTTCAACCACTGAACTAAGGAGGGATGCAGGACTGTCTGAGGTTGAAACAGATGCATGGACTGACATCATTGCACACTGGCTCAATTTACTGTCCTTTCCCACAGCTTGGAGCTCTTTTCTTACAGAGGATAACTATAAACCAATAAGGGTTAGAACTAATTCAGAAAAAACTCCCTCATCTTGGCCTCTCCAAGGAGGTGTTCCTACTGATGGGCTATGAGCATGCATTCAGTACATTTGAACAATGTATTAAGAACCAGTAAGTGGAACAAGACCTGTCTGCTCTACCCCAGAACAACTTCTTAAGCAGGTAGTCTGCCCTTTGTATACCAGCAAGATACCTATTTTATAGAATGGTTTCCTAATTTCTAAGGCCACTAAATCTAACATGCTGTAGCATTCCCCCTCAAAGTAGTTCTGGAGGGTTGATATAAAATAGTCCCCTGTAAGCTGACAGGGGTGTGATGGCTCAGTGGTTAAAGATGCTGGACTTACAAGCTGGAAAGCTAACAACCTAGGTTCGAGACCCGAGCGCTGCATGGCAGGGTGAGCTCTCGTTTACTTGCTTCAGCTCCTGCCCACCTAGCAGTTTGAAAGCAAGCAAAGGAGAGTAGATAAATAGGTATCACTTCGGTGGGAAGGTAACAGCATTCTTTGAGCCTCAGTGTATAGTCATGCTGGCCACATGACCATGCAAATGTCTTCAGACAACGTTGGGTCCCTTGACTAAGAAACGGAGGTGAGCACTGCCCCCTAGAGTCAGACACAACTGAACAGGAGAAACTTTGATCTTTAGACTTTATGAGCTGCCATTGTGCCCTGGTGGACAAGGGGCCACTGAAACTACAGTTCAGGTTCTGTTATATTATTCCCTCTATAAGGATTCTGCACTCATTTTTTAACTTCTTACCTGATAATATATTCTGGGAAATTCTCATCTCTTTATATGTACAGGTGTTACTATTGGATCAGTATGACACAGTTTCTTTGAATGTAGCTAAATTCTAATTAGGCCACCTCTTAATGATTTCACCATAAGTTGTAATGTAATGTTATGTCTTGTTCTGTTTAATTGTTTTAAAAGTTTTAATTTTTAACTCTGGTCTGTGACCATAATAAAGGATTGATTGATACTTCCGAGGATTAAAATTTGGAAATGAATAAATAAACGAACAAAGGAATTAAAAAAAAACCCCACAATATTGAACATGAAGCTTCTGTTTCCATCATTGTTTTCTAGAGAAAGTCCAGAAAGAGATTGAAGATGTGTTTGGTTCCTCGGGGTCAATTTCCTACCAGGATCGGAAGAAGCTGCCCTACACCAATGCTGTGATTCATGAAATGCAGCGTGTAAAATATGCCTTGCTATATGGGGTTCCCAGGCAAAGCACAAAGGATGTGACGATGAGGGGATATCACATTCCAAAGGTGAGAAACATATTCAGAAAGCATTGCGGTAACCCAACATGGAAGGAAAAAGAGAATAGGGCACTTGGAAGGTCTCTGTTCAGGAAGTGCCAATTAGTCATGCAAAACTAAATAAGCAAGAATAGCAAACATTTTTGAGGGATGAATTATGGGTTTAAATCCAAACACCTCTCTGATTTTAAAATTGCAACCTTAAACATTTTATATTTATCCTAGGAAGATGATAAGAGTTTAGGGGCTGAACCTGAGATCAGAATTGTAATCATGCATAGCCATGTTTTTTTGTCCCCTTCTTCAAAAGACAAGGTGACTTTAGTTAAGAGAAAGGAAGCTAAGCTGTTGAGCAGCCACTGCTCTCAGAAAGTGCTCTGAGAAACGAACAAACATGGATCCGTAAAGGGAAGCTATGAGCAAGGGTTTCATCAATATTGTTTGAACTTTTTTGCCTGTTTCCTTTAAGAAACTGCTCTGTTTAATCATCTCTTTGTTTGCAGGGGACTATTATTATCGCAGACCTGCGCTCTGTTCTCCTTGATCCTGAACAATGGGAGACACCTGAAAAATTCAATCCAAATCATTTTTTAGATAAGGATGGGAAGTTCATTGATCGAGAAGAGTTTCTGCCCTTCGGAATGGGTAAATCCTTGAGCCAAAAGCGGCTTACTCATTTATTATTTCATTTATACTCTGGAGAACAGGTTATGACACCCTTTATGCATATTTTGTCTCCTGTACAGGTCTACGTGCCTGTGTAGGACAGCAGCTGGCAAGAATTGAGATCTTCATCTTTCTGACCAGCCTGTTGAGGGCCTTCAGCTTCCAATTGCCTGAAGGAGTGAAAGAACTCAATGAAGATCCTGTTGTAAAGATGATAATGCACCCACGCCCTTACAAATTGTGTGCTATTCCCACACAGGCGTAAACTTTAAAAAACAACCTAAAAAGCATAAAACTGTTTCCTATATGCCTCTTCACTTAATTTGATCTTTTGCCTTCATTTATTGTAGATTAAAACTTTTTCAGCCTATTGCTGGGTTCACAAACACACCTCACCAGTTCAACCAGTGGTTCGTGTGTTAACAATATGCTAAGTAAATTTGTTATGTTTTACCTTAGTTTTCTTTCGGGTGCCAATAAACATATTACTTTCCATTTAGTCCCAGAATCTTTCTTTTTGCACAGCCTTATTAAGGCTGTTATTGCATTTAAAAGCAGCAGTCTAAACCCAGGCCAGGTCTACTTCAGAGGTAGGTTTCAGCAGGTTCTGACCAATTCTGGAGAACCGGTAGTGGAAATTTTTTGTAGTTCGGAGAACCGGTAAATACCACCTCTGACTGGCCCTGGCCCCATCTATTCTCTACCTCCCGAGTCCCAGCTGATCGGGAGGAAATGGAGATTTTGCAGTATCCTTCCCCTGGAGTGGGGTGGGAATGGAGATTTTACAGTATCCTTCCCCTGCCACGCCCACCAAGCCATGCCCACCAAGCCAAGCCACGCCCACAGAACCAGTAGTAAAAATTTTTTTGAATCCCAACACCTGTCTACTTAACAGGTAAATGAGGTGACCGAATGATGTGATAGCAGTGTTCCAATACCTCAGGGTTTGCCACAAGGAAGAGAGGGTCAAGCTATTCTCCAAAACCCCTGAGGGCAAAACAAGAAGCAATGGACGGAAATTAATCAAGGAGAGATCCAACCTAGAACTAAGGAGATATTTCCTGACAGAACAATTAATCAGTGGAACAACTTGCCTCCAGAAGTTGTGAATGCTCCAATACTGGAAGTTTTTAAGAAGAGACTGGACAACCAGTTGTCTGAAATGGTATAGGGTTTCCGGCCTGAGCAGGGGATTGGACTAGAAGACCTCCAAGGTCCCTTCCAACTCTGTTATTCTATTCTATTCTATTCTATTCTATTCTATTCTATTCTATTCTATTCTATTCTATTCTATTCTATTCTATTCTATTCTATTCTATTCTATTCTATTCTATTCTATTCTATTCTATTCTATTCTATCCCATCCCTACTATTAGAATAGAATAGAATAGAATAGAATAGAATAGGATAGAATATAATTTTTTATTGGCCAAGTGTGATTGGACACTCAAGGAATTTGTCTTGGTGCATATGCTTTCAGTGTACATAAAAGAAAAGATATGTTCATCAAGAATCATAAGGTACAACACTTAATGATAGTCTGGCTACAAATAAGCAATCAAATCATATTAGGAAACAGTCAATATAAATCCTCTGACATAGGCTTTATTTGTGTCCCACAAATTCTGTAACATTGTATGTTCATTTAAATTTTCCTTCAGAAAAAAGTCTAGCTCTTTTTCTATCCATTGGACATATTTTTTTTCTTTTAAAACCCTCTGATTCATGGTCCATCTCCCTCTCTTTTTTGTTCTTCCCTTCTATTCATTTCCCTATGCTTTTTGGTTTCTGACTTCTGTTTCTACTAATTAGCCATTGATAAAACAAATCCCATGTTAAAAAGTATTCAGTTTCTTCTTTCTCCTTAATTTTAAGTGTTAATCTATCCATTTCTGCGCATTCTAATATTTTTTTAATAACATTTACATCTGTAGGGATCTCTTCATTTTTCCATTGTTGTGCAAACACAATTCTAGCTGCAGTTAACACATGTAAAATTAAATATGTATTCCCTTTATTATATTTTTCTGGTAGAATAACCAACAAAAATATTTCTGGTTTTAGATCTATGTGTTGCTTCACTATTTTTTCCAACCATGTATATATTTTTGTCCAATATTTTTTTGCCTTTGGGCATGTCCACCACATGTGATAGTATGAACCTGGTATCTGATTACATTTAACAGCAGATATATCCTTAAACATCTTTGCCAATCTTGCTAGTGAAAAGTGCCATCTATAAAACATTTTATACAAATTTTCTTTATATGCAGTTGACATTGTTAGTTTATAATTCCTATCCCACAGTTTCTGCCATTTTTCTAACTCTATAGTATAACCAAATTTTTTGGCCCATACTATACTATTGTTTCCTTTACTTGTTCTTCTTCCATTTTAATGCTCAGAAGGTAATTATAATTTTTTAAAATTAGTTTTTCATCTGTCCCTGTTAAAATTGGGTTCTTTATAAAAACCATACATTTTAGCATCTTTCTCATATCTTGATTGTATTTGCACATGTGATCACCATGCCAAATCGATCCCTTGACTATTCAGTTCTTGCTTAGTTTTAAGTTCCCCTTTTTCATTGAAAATATCCTTACATCTTGTAATGTTTTCCGTGTTAACAACATTCAGATGTATCAGTGCCTCCATCGTGGAGAGCCAGACTGGTATTTTCAAATAATGTTTTTCTTTAATTTTTTCCCACACTAACAATAATACATTTTCTAACATAATGTCTTTGAAAATATCCATGTATTTTGTTTTTCCCATACCATAAAAAGGCATGCCACCCCAGTTGAAGATCATGTCCCTCCAGTGTTAATAATTGTCTATGCCTCAAATTTATCCATTCTTTCATGCATGTAAGTACTGCAGCCTGATAATACAACTCAACATGTCTTTTGATGACCTGTGAAATTAGCGTTGGTATTTTGTCAACAAGAGATTACCATATTCATTCTCATACTTCTGACCATCTGCCACTTAAGTAGCAGAGGAAGACTTTTTTTTAAATCAAGGACATGTGGTGGGGTGGGAGCAAAAGCAGATTCTTATCCATGGAGGTAAATGGGCCTGTCACCCATTTACCATAAAGGAAGTCCTATGAAGGGGTAATTGTGGAATGACCCTGGGAACCAAGTGAAACCTGAGTCATTCTTAGAGTTCTGCAGTGTACCTAAGAAGAAAACGAAAACATCTGGAGGCAAGGAACAAAGGCAGATGTGAGCTTTAAAAAGTCTTTCAAAGATACAGCTTTCAGGCTATGCTCAGAAGGAAACACAGCAAGGCAATCAGTAGTTTGGTAATAAGGAATAAAAGAATAATAAAAATATTGGGCCATAAGGCAAAACACAATATTACAAAGAATGGCTAGGTGCTACTTAAACTTTACTTTAAGTTTGTAAACAACAAACTTAAAGAAACGAGAATCATCCCACCCCTAAAAGGACCTAACAATAAAGACTGTAATGATGAAACCGTTAAATCCAACCTCTTTAATACATTCTTTGGCTCAGTCTTTGTAAACAGCAACAACTCATGTCCAGTATTTCCCAGTCGAACCACAAACAATTACAGTGATCTAATACACATTGATTTTACAGAAGACAACGTTGGAAAGGCACTACACAGTCTAAAACCATCTCTATCCATTGGTCCTGATGGACTATGTGCCTACTTCTTAAAAAAAACTTTCCACTGCCCTAGCAGAACCTAATTTTTGACAAATCCTTCAGGACCAGCTCCTTACCCAACCTATGCTCACTAGCCACGGTCATCCCTACCTTCAAAAAGGGAGACCCTAGCCTAGTTGAAAATTACACACCAATCTCTTTATGTTGCGTCACCTGCAAAGTCATGGAATCAATCATCAACCAATCCATCACCCTCCACCTAGAGACAAACAACCTACTCTCTCACAAACAATTTGGTTTCAGAAAAAAATTATCCTGTAATCTGCAACTTCTACACTGTAAAAACATATGGACTACACAACTCGACCAGGGCAAAGCAATAGACGCAATTTACATAGACTTCTGTAAAGCCTTTGACTCAGTAGTACACGACAAACTACTTCTAAAACTAAAATCTTATGACATTTCTGGACCCCTGCACAAATGGATAATTGCATTCCTGTCAAACAGGCAACAAGTGGTCAAAATAGGAAGCACTCTATCAAATCCTGTACCTGTTAACAGCGGTGTCCCCCAAGGCAGCGTTTTAGGGCCTACTCTCTTTATAAATGATAAATGACCTCTGCGACCATATCAAAAGCAACTGCATCCTCTTTGCAGATGATGTAAAACTATTCAACACCACTGACAATGCTGCTACCCTACAAAAAGACCTTGACTATGTATCAGAATGGTCAAACAAATGGCAACTTTAAATCTCAATCAACAAATGCTCAGTCTTACATATTGGCAAAAATAATCAAAACACAAAATAAAAACTAGATGATCACGACCTTGTTGACGATTCTCACTCAATTAAGGACCTTGAAGTACTCATCTCTAATGATCTAAATGCCAGAGCCCACTGCAACAGTATTGCCAAAAAGGCATTAAGAGTGGTTAACCTAATCTAGTGTAAGTTCTTCTCTGGTAATATTGTACTTTTAACCAGACCATATAAAACATTTGCTAGACCAATTCTCAAATACAGCTCATCTGTCTGGAACCCACACTACATATCGGACATTAATACAATTGAGAATGTCCAGAGATATTTCAC
>QLTV01001124.1:362427-376219 GCA_003457575.1 Thermophis baileyi
AGATAGATAGATAGATAGATAGATAGATAGATAGATAGATAGATAGATAGATAGATAGATAGATAGATAGAGACACAGAGAGAGAGACAGAGAGAAAGAGAGAGAGAGAGAGAGAGAGAGAGAGAGAGAGAGAGAGAGAGAGAGAGACAGAGACAGAGACAGAGACAGAGACAGAGACAGAGACAGAGACAGAGAGACAGAGAGAGACAGAGACAGAGAGACAGACACAGACACAGAGACACAGAGACACAGAGAGATGCATGCATTGGGACTATCCTCCAATACAGTATCTTGGAATAGCATTAAACAGTCCCTTTTTCCATAAATCTATAGCTTGACTATTTCAGTCCATCTAATAGATTGGAATGTCCCTCTCAAGCTTCCAACAGCTTGAGCCCATAAGTCATCCCTATCCTGCTGTCAGGTGCCAAGGGAATCAGGAGATTCAGGCAGTTCAAATGAGTGTAAAGATTTATTGCAAGCTTAAACTCTGCAAGAATCTGAGCTACTAATGGTCCAGGGAAATTTGCGGGAGTAAAGAAAGGCATTCAAGGCATTCTCTTGTGGGCATGCAGTGATTCAAGAATTATAATGTGTTTGACTCTTCCCTGCTTTACTTATGGCAGGGAATATAACTTTTCCTCTTCTTTTTCTGTTAGGTGTATGATTTGTTCCCACAATTAATGAAGTACCTCCCAGGCCCTCACAAGAAAGTCCTGGCTTCTATCGATATTTTCCTTGCGTTTGCAAAGCAAGAAATAGAGAAACACAAGGAATCTCACTCTCTGCATGAGCCACAAGATTTCATTGATTACTATCTTCTTCAGATGGAGAAGGTATGGATTTATTGTGGTTCAATACACGGGCAAAGAATTATTATATTCTTTTCTGTAAATAAACAGGCAGAGCTACTGATAATGTGTTCCTTCATCTTGGATTTTTCTTTCTTTCTTATTCAGCTCCCATTGTGAATATATACCATGCTTTGAAATGAGAACTATAATATACCTCTGCTCTTGTTAGACATGAAGGTGGGGGGAAACAGAAATCAATGGCTTCTGTTTGTTAGCCTGTCATGTTCACCTGCCATTCCTTTTTCTAAAGAAGTTCCATTATGAAGGAAAAAGTATTAACAAGGTAGGGATTTTGATTAATTCATACTCAATCCCTGAAATGATTGGAAAAGGACAGATACTTTCATAGCCCTGACCATAAGTAAAATGTTTACAATGTTTTTGGGAAAAGACCCAGAATGATTTTTTGAACTTATCAATTTGAAGTGCTTTAGCAATAGTGCTTAGACTTATATACCACTTCACAGTGCTTTATAGCCCCCTCTAAGTGGTTTACAGAGTCAGCATATTTTCCCCAACAATCTAGGTCATTTTGCCGACCTTGGAAGGATGGAAGGCTGCATCAACCTTGAGCCTGGTGAGATTCGAACTGCCAAATTGCAGGCAGCTTGCAGTCAGCAGAAGTAGCCTGCAATACTGCATTTTAACCACTGCGTCACCACGGCCTTAGACCATTTCACATGGTCTTAGTGTCTCTACAATAACAAGGCATGGTAATCCAGTAGCGCATCACAATCAGAAGTCAAGTAAGAGCCCAGTATCTGAACTGGTTCACTTTATTTAATTTGATACTATCAGTCTTGAGTGTACCATTGGTCTGGTCATCACATTCAAGATACTGACCCTCATTCCTAAATACATGAAGATATATTTTCTATTAATGGTTCTATGCTGCTTCATATTTTACTCTCTATCATGGTTTCATCAGTATAACTTTTATTGATTGATTAAATTTATATGCCTCCCATTTCATTGTTACAGAGATTCTGGGCAGCTTACAGAATAATAAAAAGTAAAAAAAAAAGACTGAAAACACTGAAGATTAGAAAGATTAAGTAAGGAACTAAAAACCAAGAGGACAGTTGACACAGAGGGATGGGAATATTTTATTTTCTACACCATCAGCCACCCCCAAGTAGTGCACCCCAATCATGGCCCCTGGGCAACGAACAGAGCCAGTTTTCACCTTTCTCAGTAAATCACAAATCTGGAGACCCACCTCACCTCCAGCGGGAAAATATTCCATAGGGCAGGGACCACAGTAGGAAAGGCTTTTCTCCTGGAACTTGTCAGCTGAAATTCTTTGGCAGATGAGATGTGAAGTGGGCTTCTTCTGTTGGATTGAGTGGCATAGGGTAATCCCATTGGGATGAGTCGGCTCCTTAGATACCTTGGACCCATGCGTTAAAGGGCTTTATAGGAAATAACCAACACCTTGAATTGGACCTGGAAGCAAACTGGCAATCAGTGCAGCTCATACAACAGTGGTGTTACATGGGCCACCTGAGGGGCCTCAGCAGGGATGAAATGCTACCAGTTCGGACCGGTTCGCCCGAACCGGTAGTAAAAAATGCTACCGGTTCAGGCGAACCGGTAGTTCTGATGATCAGCTGTGCGACAATCAGCTGTGTCGCGTGATTTATATTCTCTAGAAAGCAGGAATTCCTGCTTTCTAGCGAATCTAAATCGTGCGGCACAGCTGTTCCCCCCCTCGCTGTTCTACTTACCTTTGCAGACTCAGAAAAGGCTTCTTAATCCTCCTTTTTCAGCAATGCGTGGTAGTGCCTGCAGTATGCATTCGTGCGCAAAGCGAACCGGTAGCGAAGCGAACCAGTAGCAGACTTCAGACCATTTCACCCCTGGGCCTCAGGAACTGTCCACACCACTGCATTCTACACCAGTTATCGCTTCCAAATGCTCTTCAAGGGTAGTCCAATGTAGAGCATGTTCCAATAATCCAACCAAGAGATGACCAGGGCATGAGTGACTGCACAGGTCTCACAATCCAGGAAAAGGCACCGCGTGAAGTTGCACACAGATTCTCCTAGCTATGGCTGCCACCTTGTGTTCGAGCAGGAGTTGTGAGTCTAGGAGAACCTCCAGAAACCCAGAAACAAAAATAACCACAGGAAAGCTACATAGAATTCATTGTAATTTTCATTTTCCATTTTGAACATCAGAGCAAGAATGACCCCAACTCTACCTACAATGAAGAGAACCTGGCTCAGTGTATTCTTGATTTTTTTGGTGCTGGAACAGAGACAACCTTTGCTACTCTGATGTGGGCACTGCTTCTCTTGACAAATCATCCCGACATCCAAGGTGAGCGAAATCTGGGCTCTGGGAACAAGGGCCAGTCTCAGGTTCTAAAACACAGAGGAATTATTTAAAGGTATTTGAAATATTAAGGGCTATTGAATGATGAACTGGATCTATTCTTCATAATAATCTTCCTAAATGGATTCCTGAACCTATAATTATGAACATGAGCTTAACAGGATTAAAGGAAAGCATAGATAGTACATACGGAGAGCCTTCTCTGATATCAATAAAATATTGTGTGAGGAACTAAAATCTAGAAATCAGTACAATGTAAAACAATTGAGCACATTTTAAATGCATAAATCTACCCAAGTTTTCAGATTTGGGGTTTTTTTTCCCGTCTAAATTGTGTGTAGGAGACCAAATTAGGATATGATATTGAACATACTTCAAATGGGCTTTGAAAAAAATTTATCCAGATTATTTGCAAAACAATTATTGCATTTTTAAAAATTTAACCAGATTTCCGAACTGATTGAAATTAAAATCTGGAGATTGACTTGTCTGAGGAGAATCATTGGAATCTTTGAATTAAATCATCAATTTACATCAATGTTCTGAATCAGTTTAGACTGGATCTAGTCATATCCCAGGAATTTTAAATCTGCACTCCTTCATGATCCTCAAAAGGATGAAGGGGTTACACTTAATGCTCTGAAGGCTAGTCTAAAACCTAAAGTATGACTAAGAATTAAAATTGGGAAATAAATAAACAAGTGAAAAACAATATTGAAAACTGAGTTTGCAGCAAGAGCCAACCTGGGTCATTCACAAGGAGGAGAGGTTTAATCTTTCAAGCTTTTGGACTCATGCTAGAACCCATCCTCAGGGAACTTCTCTCTACCCGAATGGGTTGTCTACATTCCAGTAGAGAGAAGATCCCTGAGGATGGGCTCCAGCACAAGTCCAAAAGCTTGGAAGATTAAATCTCTGGTCCTGGTGACCGACCCAGATTGGATCCTGCAACGTTAATCCTGGGACACTTACATTTGCCTTCATTCACTAAGTTTATATTTCCATCATTTTTTCCTAGAGAAAATACAGAAAGAGATTGATGATGTTTTTCGGTTTGTCATCTAATGCCTTAAAGGCTTTTCTACATCCTAAAGTACAGGTAGTCCTTAACTGACAACAGTTCATTTAGTGACCATTCAAAGATACAATGGCATTGAAAAAAGTGACTTATGACTGTTTTTCACATGACCATTGCAGCATTCCCATGGTCAAATGATCAAAATTCAGATGCTTGGCAACTGGTTCATATTTATGACGGTTGCAGTATCTTGGGGGTCATCTGATCAGCTTTTGTGAGCTGCTGACAAAGAAAGTTAATGGAGAATCCAGATTCACTTAACAACCATGTTACTATCTTAACAAATGCAATGATTCACTGAACAACTGTGGCAAGAAAAGTCATAAAATGGAGCCAAAGTCACTTAACAAATGTTTCACTTAGCAATATAAATTTTGGGCTCAATTATGGTTGTAACTCAAGCACTACTGTATTACTGAGGTCAGCATTAATAGATGGTTACTACTGCTAATGCATAATCTTTGCAAGAACTCTAGATTCAGAGTTTACTTCAGGATGCAAGCAAGGCCACCATGCCTACAGGATCCCAACAAAGAGAGGAGTGAGGCAAGGATATATTTTAGTCCTCTGTTGTTTAATGTACAGTATATATTAACTCACTTGTGGCCAAAATGAACCAATTAAAACAGGGGTGTCAAACTTGATCTCATTGAGGGCCGCATCAGGGTTGTGTTTGATCTTGGGGGGACAAGGTGGGCGTGGCCAGGATGGGCATGGTCAGCTCAACATCACTCGTGTCGGGGGCACCTGTGGTGGCCCAAGTACTCTGCCAGCGAAAATGGGCTCCTGGGCTCCGTTTTCGGCTGCAACGGCCTCCTGCAACCCTCGGCCAGCGAAAACGAGCTCCATTTTCACTGGCAGAGGCACTGCGGGCCAGTCCTTTGCTGTTTCCATGGCAGCCCCATGGGCCAGATTTAAGCATCCCGTGGGCCGGATCCTGCCCCCAGGCCTTGAGTTTGACACCCCTGGATTAGAACATCACCCTCCAAAATTAGCAAACAGGCATATAACAAGTTTGTTATATGCAGACAACCTTGTACTTTTCTACAAACATTAATTAGACTCAAACGAGCCCTGAATGCCCTGATCAGTTATTGCCTCCAAGTTAGTATTTGAAATCCACAGTAACAAAACTAAAATCTTGATGTTTCTAAAGAGACCTAACAGCATGTCTGGAGGAAAAACGTCCAGAATACTGAAGAAGAAAAATCTTTAAGTATTTTAGGCATGATTTTCCACAACTCCATTAAACATAATGCATATCAAAATTACATTATACAAAATTCAACCCTCCCCCCCAAAAAAACAGTATTCACAATGCAAACCTATTTTACCAGAGGACCATAAAATATTTCAACAGCACTGAAGCTATTTTCAGCTAAGCTTCTTGCATGGTTTTGTTGTCAAGCTAGGACCTTATTTCTCCTTTTCCTCTCTTGAATCGGTTTAATCCAAATTTCTAAGACCTATATTTCAGATAGCTCCCTGTGTTTCAAATACTGAACTAAGGAAGGGCACAGGACTAAGGTTGAAATAGGTGCATGGACTTACTTCATTGCACACTGGCTGAAATTATTTTTCTTTCCCACAGGTTTGAGTCTTTCCTTACATTCTACATTTATAGAATGGTTTCCTAATTTCTAAGGGCATTGAATCTAGCAGGCTGTAGCGCTCCCCCCAAAGTAGTTCTGGAGAGCTGATATAAAATAGTCCTCTGTGAGCTGACAGAGGCATGATGGCTGAGTGGGTAAAGATGCTGAACTTATCAGCTGGAAAGCTGATGGGTTTGAGACCTGAGTGCTGCATGACAGGGTGATCTTCCATTACTTGCCCACCTAGCAGTTTGAAAGCAAGCAAAGGAGAGTAGATAAATAGGTACCACTTTGGTGGGAAGGTACCACTTCGGTGGGAAGGTACCACTTCGGTGGGAAGGTTCACCTGTTCTATGGGCCTCGGTGTATAGTCATGCCGGCCACATGACCATGGAAATGTCTTCAGACAATGCTGGCTCCCTTGACTAAGAAACGGAAATGAGCACTGCCCCATAGAGTCAGACACGACTGGACAGGAGAAACCTTGATCTTTAGACTTTATGAGCTGACATTGTGCCCAGATGGACAAGGGGCCACTGAAACTACAGTTCAGGTCCTGTTAGATTATTGCCTCTATAAGGATTCTGCACTCATTTTATAACTCCCTACCTGGTAAAATATTCTGGGAAATTCTCATCTCTTTTGTGTACTGGTGTTACTATTGGATCAGTATGACATAGTTTCTTTGAATGTAGCTAAATTCTTCTATAAAAAGGTAAAATTAGGCAGAATTGGCCACCTCTTGATGATCTCACCATAAGTTGTAATGCATTGGTGGGATTCAAATAATTTAACAACTGGTTCTCTGCCCTAATGATCAGTTGGTAGGTATGCCTGGGTGGTCATGTGACTGGGTGGGCATGGCCAACTCGACATCACTCACGTTGAGGAGCTCTTCGCCTCGCCCAGCCTCTTGTGACTATGGGGATGCTGCAACAGTCGTAGGTGTGAAAAATGGTCATGTCACTTTTTTCAGTGCCATTGTAACTTTGAATGGTCACTAAATGAACTATTGTAAGTCAAGGATTACCTATACAAAAATACAAAAAGCTTCTTTGCTTGCAAAAAGCTGCCCTAAATACTAGGAGCCAAGGTGGCGCAGTGGTTAGAGTGCAGCACTGCAGGCTACTTCAGCTGACTGCTAGCTGCAGTTCGGTGGTTCAAATCTCACTGGCTCAAGGTTGACTCAGCCTTCCATCCTTCTGAGGTGGGTAAAATGAGGACCCAGATTGTTGGGGGCAATATGCTAACTCTGTAAACCGCTTAGAGAGGGCTGTAAAGCACTATGAAGCGGTATATAAGTCTAAGTGCTATTGCTATTGCTAATCATTAGATTAAAAATGGGGGAATACACACTGAAGATCAATGATAGCCACAGCCATCATGGAAACCTAAACCATGAAAGGTCTGAATACCTTTCTTTTCATCAGCAATACCTGCAACTCAGAGTTACAAATCAGGCAGGGTGCCAGAGCACCTTGAGGAATTAAAATAGTTAAAATGCAATGATAACTATCAGCAGCCAACACTTGCTCATAAAGTGAAACCCTTTAGCAGAGAGGTCATTTAAGCTCTCCAGAAAGTGGGTGGGCATATTTGGGCTACAAAATGTCAAGCTAAAGAGATAAATTAACAATGCATATAGGGGACCCAGGTTCAAGTCTCCCAAGCTTGTCAGGATCACAATAAAATTAGTACATGCCACAGATATCTAAATAAACGTCAAGCCTGGTGCCATGTTACTAAGCCTTATTATCATGAGAGAAAACTAAAACAAATTGAAGGATCCACACCCCTACCTCCTATTTTTAAAATCTTACTATCGGTGAGCAATCATGTGCCTTGGCCATTCTGAAGCAATGAAAGAGACTCCTGTCCCAAAGGTGCTTTTCCAAGAGGCAACTGGACTTTCTGGAAACCAAGAAAGTCCAGTTGCCTTTTGGAGAAAGTTAGCACCCCCCCCCAGAAGAATGAAATATTTTGAGAAATATTAAAAAGGCAGAAAATTATATTTCCCTAAATGAGAAATAGAGAAACATGCTCTTAAAAACCAGGAAACAGACTCAGCCTTTCTTAATAGCCCCAAAGAAACTGAGGAGGTCACCTTTTAAAAATGCAGATTTGGTAATCCATTCAAGACAGGGTTAAAACCCCAAGGAAGCCAGCATCTAGGATTAGTTACATTTGTTAAACAAGATTAAAAACGCAAGTCATTGCCGGCCTTCACGAGACAAACTAATTAAAATCAAATAACAAAATACACAAAACAAGCCTCTAAATTACAAAATACTATAGAACAAACTCTATAAAAATCCATGTACTCATCAAACAAATTGGTCAGCTGCTCAGGACCTCAAACCCATGTGGTCCTGTTCACCAATAAACCATCTTTCCAATCAGCCTCCATGTTTCTAGTGTCTTTCTCCTGGACCCTGAACCAGATGGATATTTCTTCCAACACTCTTGAAAAAAGCACCTTTGGGACAACCATGATCTGGACGACTGAAGAATCCCCATAGACAAGAGACTCCTGTGCTCAGTGAACTGACAAAGCACCCTTTCACACCCAGGAGAAGCAATCATTAGATCCATTTGCACCAGCTGGTCTCACTCACCTCCCAAGATATCCTAAGGAAATCATCCAGATTTAAGGAAAGATCACATGCCCCCAGAAAGGCAGTAAAAAAATCAGACAGAGTGCCAAGCTTGCATCCTGCCTCTTGGAGGTACACCCCAAAAGTACACCCCAAGCAGTGTAAAAAGCTTTTTAAAAAGTCAAAACTGCAAGCAAGCAAGCAAGCAAGCAAGCAAGCAAGCAAGCAAGCAAGCAAGCAAGCAAGCAAGCAAGCAAGCAAGCAAACTTCAGAGACATGGCTCCAGCTAGTCTGCACGTACTGCCAAGAACCATTAAGGGCTGTTACAATGTAACAAGGCTTAACCTGAGAGGCAGTTTCTGAAAACACTTAAAGATAAACAGGATTAGGCTAGAAACAACACAGAGGCACATCAGAATGTTTCCTTCCTGCCTTCCTGACAGGATTAGCCATGTAAAGTGGGAAAAACAAAAGGCTGTTGGAAGGAAATTTCTTCCAACAACTGGTTAGCCGAACTGCTCAGAAAGTTACCAAACGGTTCTCCTGAACCGGTGTGAACCGGCTGAATACCACCACTGCTGTAATGTAATATTATGTCCTGTTCCGTTTAATTTTAAAAGTTTTCATTTTTTACTCTAGTCTGTGGCCATAATAAAGGATTGATTGATACTTCTGAGGATTACAATTGGGGAATGAATAAATAAATGAACAAAGGAATAAAAAACACAATATTGAACATGAAGCTTCTGTTTCCATCATTGTTTTCCAGAGAAAGTCCAGAAAGAAATTGAAGATGCATTTGGTTCCTCGGGGTCAATTTCCTATCAGGATCGGAAGAAGCTGCCCTACACCAATGCTGTGATTCATGAAATGCAGCGTTTTAAATATATCTTGCTATATGGGGTTCCCAGGCAAAGTACGAAGGATGTGACGATGAGGGGTTATCACATTCCAAAGGTGGGAAACATGTTCAGGATGCATTGTAGTAGCCCAACATGGAAGGAAAAAGAGATAGGGCACTTGGGCAGAAGGGACTGCCAATTAGTCATGCAAAATTAAATAAGCAAGAATAGCAAACATTTTTGATGGATGAATTATGGGTTTAAATCCAAACACCTCTCAGATTTTAAAATTAGAACCTTCAATATTTTATATTTATCCTAGGAAGATGATAAGAGTTTAGGGGCTGAACTTGGGATCAGAATTTTAGTCATGTATAGCCATGTTTCTTTGTCCCCTTCTTCAAGAGACAAGGTGACTTTAGTTAAGAGAAAGGAAGCTAAGCTGTTGAGCAGCCACTGCTCTCAGAAACTGCTCTGAGAAACAAACAAACATGGATCCGTAAAGGCAGGTTATGAGCAAGGGTTTCATCAATATTGTTGGAACTTCTTTGCCTGTTTCCTTTATGAAACTGTTCTGTTTAAGCATATATATTTTTTTACAGGGGACCTTTATCATCCCAGACCTGCGCTCTGTTCTTCTTGATCCTGAACAATGGGAAACACCTGAAAAATTCAATCCAAAACATTTTTTAGATAAGGATGGGAAGTTCATTGACCGAGAAGAGTTTCTGCCCTTTGGAATAGGTAAATCCTTGAGCCCAAAGTGGCTTACTGATTTCTTATTTCATTTATTTTTTTAATTAAATGTATATTCCATGCATCTCATTAGCAAGTGATTCTGAGCAGCTTACAATTTACAGATTCCCACCACCACATCACCTGAGTTGTTCTGAGGTCATCATGCCCTGAATAGGAAATCAAGGAATCCTAATTTCTTCTAGTAGTTGGGGAAGATCCATGGCAAACGTAACATCCTGGACCATTCCTGAACTGACAAGATGAGCATGAATATTTAAGTCCCTGGCCAAAAAAAGGTCAAATGCAGTCCAATTACTCTGAGGAGGACAGGAAGAAAAGCTGCTTTGCAGAGTATTATTCATCCAGACAGCCAGATGTAGCAAGCAAAGAATAGAAATAATAGGTGTGGGTCAGTGAAAAGGGAATTCCTATAGAATATGTCCATACCTCCTCCCTCTATCAGCTGTAGCCTGATGCACCGTAAAATAAGTTGCTGGACAGAAAGTGAGAAAGTGATTTCTCTCTTGTAGGCCAATCTCTTAAAAAACCTGTCAGATCAGTTTTTTCATGGATGCATAGCTTTGCATTTGAAATGGTGCACCATCTACTACAGGGGTGTCAAACTCGATGCAATTGAGGGCCACATCAGAATTGTGTTTGATCTTGGGGGGGGTGGGCGTGGCCAGGGTGGGCATGGCCAGCTCGACGTCACTCATGTTGGGGCTGCCTGTTGTGGTCCAAGTGCTCTACCAGAGAAAACAGCCTCCCAAGGTCCGTTTTCAGCTTCGACGACCTCCTGCAACCCTCTGCCAGCGAAAACAGAGCTCGGGAGGGCCGTGTGCAGCCCCCCTGAGCTCCGTTTTCGCTGGCAGAGGCACCGCAGTGCAGTCCTTCGCTGTTTCCTGGGCGGCCCCGTGGACTAGATCTAAGCACCCCATGGGCAAGATCTGGCCCCTGGGCCTTGAGTTTGACAGCCCTGATCTAGTACAACCTGAGTTAAAGGCATCCCTCTGATAGGTGTCAATAGAGTTAAATGGGAGAAAACATATCTAAGGATTGAATCTGCTGGAAGATACTAGGATTCAGCATGGAAATCTATTTTGGCTGTTACCAAATGTTTCAGATGTCCTTGCTGATGGGGTACACTCTGGATTATTATCCGCTTCATCCATGCTTTGTCTCCTCTACAGGTCTACGTGCCTGTGTGGGAGAGCAGCTGGCAAGAATTGAGACCTTCATCTTTCTAACCAGCCTGTTGAGGGCCTTCAGCTTCCAATTGCCTGAAGGAGTGAAAGAACTCAATGAAGAACCTGTTGCAAAGATGACAACACCATAAAATGCATAAAACTGTTTCCTATATGCCTCTTCACTTATTCTTTTTCTTTCATTTATTGTACATTAAAACTTTTTCAGCCTATTGCTGCGGTGGCGCAGTGGTTAGAGTGCAGTACTGCAGGTTACTTCTGCTGATCACCGGCTGCCAGCAGTTTGGCAGATCGAATCTCACCAGCTCAAGGTTGACTCAGCCTTCCATCCTTCTGAGGTCGGTAAAAATGAGGACCCAGATTGTTGGGGTCAATATGCTGACTCTGTAAGCCGCTTAGAGAGGGCTGTAAAGCACTGTGAAGCGGTATATAAGTCTAAGTGCTATTGCTATTGCTATTGCTATTGCTGGCTTCACAAACATACCTAACCATGTCAACCAGGAGGTCATGTTTGAATGATATGCTAAGTAAGTTAGTTACATTTTAGCTTAATTTCCCTTTGGGTGCCAATAAACATATTATTTTCCATTTAGTCCTAGAATCTTTTTTTTTTTTCATTTTTAATAAATTTCTCCTATGGGCTTCGCAATCTCCAGCCAGAGCAAACTTCACAGATAGTCCAAAATGATACCATGCTTGAAGCGATAAGATGCTGTTGACGGAATTAACAAAAGAAGAAAAGGTGTGCCATCCCTCACATGCCAGTGCAGAACATCCATAAGAGCAACCAATGTGTTTTTTTATCCCATACTTAGGGTTGAACCTGGACTGGATCCAAATGCTTCATCTAGATCTCTCTCTGGTTACAATCTAATCACTTTCTCTTTTTTTATGCTTTTTAAATTTTCTTTTAATACAAACATTTCATCTTTCATTAAACAGTGTGTCGTCTGAGTACAATTTTTTTGTGTCATAACAGTTAAAATTTACCACCATATTCATTATTTATTTCTATTCTTATATTACTACTAATACTTAATATACCTACTATTATAACATTTCTCTTAACTTATTTGACTTTATGATACATTGCTTTTATATTTATTCTCTAACCATTGATAAAATAACTCCCATACTGTATATTATAATAATCAGATTCTTCCTTTCCTTTAATTGCAAGTGTTAATCTATTCATTTCTGCACATTCTAATATTTTCTTAATCACATTTTCATCCATAGAGATCACTTTTCCAATTTTATGCAAATACAATTCTAGATGCAGTTATTACATGAATAATCAAGTATACATTTTCTTTACTATAATTTTCTGGTAAAATCCCCAACAGAAATAGTTCAGGTTTTAGATCAATATGTTGTTGTATCATCTTCTCCAACCACATACGAATTTTTGCCCAATATTTTTTTGCTTCTACACATGTCCACCACATATGATAATATGATCCCGGTATCTGCTGCCATTTATCTAACTCTATTGTATAGCCGAAGGTTTTTTGCCCATGCTATCATTGTTTCTTTTACTTGTTCTTCTTCTAACTTGATACGTAATAAATAACTATACAATTTTTTTATCGCCCTCTCTTCTGTTCCTGTTAATATCTTATCCCGAACGCCATCACTCTGCTAAACAAATAATTCCCTCAACACTGTCAAACTATTTATGAAGTCTGCACTACTATTAATCTTCTCATCGTTCCTATCACCTATCTCCTCCCACTTATGACTGTATGACTGTAACTTTGTTGCTTGTATCCTTATGATTTATATTTATTGTTTCCTAATATAATTTTATTGCTTATTTGTACCCTATGACTATCATTAGTGTTGTACCTTATGATTCTTGACGAATGTATCTTTTCTTTTAAGTACACTGAGAGCATATGCACCAAGACAAATTCCTTGTGTGTCCAATCACACTTGACCAATAAAGAATTCTATTCTATTCTATTATCCAGTTCTGTCAATCTATATATATAAAAGCAAAAACCACTCACGCCGTAATCACGAAATCTCCAGAACCGTAAAGCCTACAAACTTGAAATTTGCCACGTATGTTCCTCTTGGCTTCTAGGTGCTCAATAAGAAAGGATTTTTCGAAATGACCATCGGAGCATTAGTATTTCTTATATTATTATTAACATGCTCTGATGCTAAGGAGTTTACTCCCCCTCCCAACCTGAAAAGAAATCTGTTCCAAATGCAAAACGCTAGCAGAGGACAGGAGTTTCAGTTTCAGTTTTACTTTCACAGCAGCAAGCAGTTTTACTACAGAACAGTTAAGCTAAGCCACGGCCAGGCTCCTTCCTGTCTCCTTGCTCACACAACAAATACTGTTTCACTTTCCGAACAACCCTCTGATGCTAAGAGTTCTACTCCCCCTCCCCACCTGAAAAGAAATCTGTTCCAAATGCAAAACACAAGCAAAGGAGAGGAGTTTCAGGTACAGTTTTACTTTCACAGCAGCAAGCAGGGGATAGGATAGGGGAGGCCTCTGTGGGGCAAGCCTGAGGGAGAGAAGGGGATAGGATAGGGGA